>JAOSBP010000006.1:28386707-28402206 GCA_027563825.1 Erythroxylum mucronatum | reverse complement strand
TGGATAAGTCTAAAGTTTCCAACGCGATAGTTTTCTATGTTCACGTTTCGGATGTCGGACCCTATGAAAATTCGTTCTTTGTAATTCGTTCCGATTTGTGTTTCGGAAATTCGTTTCAGTTCGTATGGAATTCAATTCGTTGATTCGATAGCTTCAGTTTGTTTCGCCTTCAATTTGTTTCCGATTCGATTTTAGCTTTGGATTCGATTTGTTTGCTTCGTTTTCGTCAAGTTTGTGCTTCGAGGTTGGGATTCGGAAACGGGTCCCAACATTTGGCTTATGCAATCCTTATGATTTCTTCTAGAACTCAGCAAAATGAGTTTTGAAATCCATGAAATAAGTTCTGGAACTAGCATGTGATTAATTCCGTGAAGATCCAACTCCCTAACTGAAATAACCCTTTGTCCCATTTGGAATGAGCAAGGATTGAGATTAATCTCTAAACGTTATAATTATCTCTTTGATGAGTAATATACTTTAGGTAGAGATGGGCAGAAGTTTCTCACAATTCATACCATGCCTCAATCTCTCTCTCTCTCTCTCTCTCTCTCTCTCTCTCTCTCTCTCTCTCTCAGATCCTGATTAAACATTGTTAACAAAGTCACCTCAACATTGTGGCTTCAACTTGAATATAAGAGTTTGTTTTGGAGTGAAATATAGATTCTGGATTATGTTATTTAAGTTTTAGATATGTTAAAGAGATAATGAAATACATAATTTTTTTGGAGTGAAATACATATTCTGGACTGTGTTATTTAAGTTTCTGATATGTTAAAAGATAATGAAATACAAAATTTGTTTTAGAGTGAAATACATATTATGGACTGTGTTATTTATGTTTTTGACATGTTAAGAGATAATGAAATACAAAATTTGTTTTGGAGTGAAATGCAAATTATGGAGCTTGTCTACAAGAGTTCCAACTATAGAAGATCTCTACTTCATTCATAGTTATTGATTAATTAACCTTCATTAACGTTGTGTTATATATACAATTTTGAATGAAAACTACACTTAAAATATTTTGGCAAGGTAACAGTCGATTATTTTAAATGTTGTAAGTAATTGCTGGAGCAAAGTTTGATGAGTGAGTGTATTTGGTCTTTTGTGTATGTATGTGATTTTATTTTATTCACCATTCTACTGTTATTTTTTTTATATATGTGAATTGATTTCATCATGTATGTAATTACTTATTTGTGTTGGTCTTTAAAGGTGTCTTTTAAATAATTTCCTAACAAAATGACGAACTCACTTGTTGGCATAAGTTTTCAATTAAAATAATTTGATTACCTAGAAGATGATACTTAGAACAAGAAAGATTTTGAAATTAACATGATTGCAAAAACTAGAGTGAGAATTGTGTTTTATCTAACATATTAAAGTAGTAGTTACTTTTTATGTGAAAGAAAAACAAAGAGAAATTTTGTAACTAAAGCTATATACGGTTTAGATTGAAAATTTATCAAACCATAGATCTAATTCAATTTAGAATTGAATTTTCAATACTTTTAAGATTTGTTTGAGAGTTAATCAATATATTAAACAATACATGAATTTAGTTAAATCTAGAATTTTAGCTGATGACATATTTTCAAGGATTCCTCTAAATGTTAAAATAGCATCCTAAACAACAATTTATACTTGTGACTATCGTTTTATATATTTACGATTTACCTTAGTCAATGAGATAAGGTTTATAAATTGTTAAAATAGGGTATGCTAAAGAACAATTTTAAGCTTGTGACTGTTGATGACCATAATTATTTTAAGTGGGAGACTTTTTTCCTGACCATTGTATACCTAATTATTTTTTATACCTTTTAGGTTAAATCATAATGGAGAATATAGAATCATTAGAAAAAGATTCAATGAATGTCACATCATCTACTCGTGGTAAGTCTGATCCAACATAAAATTATTTTTCTTCTTTTTAAGCATATGATGGGAATATCCAATATAACTGTATGTTTTTCAGTAGAATATTTAAAGAGGGTGAAATTTATAGAATGAAAGAACATCTTGCTGGATTTAAGGGTAATATTGCTTCTTGCAAAAAAGTACCACTTAATGGACGTAATATGATTGGAAAATATTTGTAGCAAAAAGTAAAAAAATAAAGAAGCTCATGATATATCATTTGGAGATGATGAAACATCATAAGTACTAGATAAAGGAAAAAGGAAAGCTATTGTTGATATAGATTCTTATTTTAATCCAAGAACTACTCCTGGTTCTCAACCTAGTCTAAAAAGTGTTTTGACTAATAAGAATGTTGTTTTACGATGTAAAGAGCACGGACTAGATAGTTCTATCACTCATGCATTCCTTTAAATGCTTTAAATTCACCATTTTTTTTCAATAAGCAACAGATGCTACAACAACAATAGGTCCAAGATTTAAGGTACCTTCTTATTATAAGTTGCGTGTGTCTTTATTTCAAGATTTAAAAAATGAATGTTAGTTAATTGTGGATGCATATAAGTCTAGTTGGGAATCGACAGGATGCACTATTATGGCAGATGGGTGGACTGATCAAAGACAAAGAACCTTGATTAATTTATTGTTTTATTGTAATATTGGAAGAACGTTTATCAAGTTTGTTGACGCTTCTGATATGGTAAAAAGTACTAATGCTTTATCTGAATTATTTTATGAAATTGTCGAGAGGGTTTGATGTGAGCAAGGCTGCACAGGACGAATATATTGACAGAAACCAAGATCAACGCGACGCTAATCAAGACATGATGTTGCCTCCTAGCCTCGCAAGTCGGACTAGGCTTAAAAGATTCAAGGTTGCGTTAAATTCATTTGTAGCTCGCGGGGTTGATGATGGACTCTGGAAGAATCAAGATTCTCGCTCACAGATTCAGTTTGTCAGTTTGAGCCAAGTTCTGGGCCTGAATAGCCCTTGACAGGTGCGTAAGCTAGGCGCATATGCCAATGACCAGCAGGCCCAGACATGCACTCTAGCGCCCAGCAAGCCAGACGCCAGGCGCGCCAGATCAAGCGCACCGCCTGTTCTCTTTTGTTTTGGGTTATTTTTCCTTACTATTTTTAGGACGATTTGGGTCGTGTTATTTTACCTATTTAAGCCAGGAATGTTGGCCCAATTTTGAATTATTTTGTGATATTAGTTTTAGAGTTACACACATACACACTTTGATAATTGAGAGCTTTGTTGCTGCAAGCTTTGTGAGGAATTTTCTTCACGTTCTTGTTGTTCCACAAACCCTAACTTTACTTATCAATTAATCTCAATTATGACGTATTGTTTTGGTTCAAATTTCTTGGTTTACTATTTGCTGTAGGTTGCTTGGACAATTGCGATCCTTGAGGTCTTGAAAAGTATCGAAAAACCTTGCGTATCTAGTTTGTTTAAAGGTTGTCTAATCATATCAAGATTAATCTCCTTCCGTGCACGTATCATCTTGGTATCATAGCAAGATGTGGAGCAGAATTCTAATTCAACTCTATCGGAATTCAAGAAACTGCCGCCCATCACTATCCAATTATCGTCTGTTCATCAATTCAGGTATGAATTAACTTTCAGTCTAGGGCTTTCAATTATTCTTCTTGTTTATTTTGTTAAATTTTTGGCCTATATTAAAAAAAAGTCCAAAAAAAGTTTGACAAATCAGAGTTAACGGTTCTAAAGCATCCAGAATCGTATCACTTGCAATGGTTCAATGACAGTGGGGAAGTTAGTGTGACCAAACAAGTGCTACTATCTTTCTTCGTGGGATGGTATGAGGACAAAGTTCTTTGTGACGTAGTACCTATGCAAGCTGATCACGTTCTACTTGGAAGACCGTGGCAATTTAATCGTCGAGCTAACCATGACGGATACACCAAAAAATACTCGTTCAAGTTTAATGGGTGAAATTTCATTCTTGAACTAATGACTCCATAAGAAATTTACTTGTACCAAATTCAATCCTTGAAAGGGAGATTGGGTTTGGGTAGTAAGGAGCAAAAAAATAAAGGGGACAAAAAGCCGAAAAGAAAGGAGATAATGGCTCATCGAAGAGAGAAAGCACAAGTGATCAAAAAAATGAGAGATGTGTAGGAGAGAAAAGTGTCAAGAGGGAAAACACGAGAGAACCGAGAGAAAAGAAGGTGAGCTTATATGCTTGTGAAAAGGACTTAAGGAGAGCATATGGAGCGAAGAGAGCATTGATGGTGATTAGACAGAGGGATTTTTTTTTTATACTAACCCTATTGATGAATCTTTGCCAAGTGTTTTTAAGTCTCTTTTGTAGGAGTATGAGGATGTTTTCCCAGAGAAGATGTCGAAAGGGTACCTCCTTTGCGAGGTATAGAGCATCAAATCGACTGTCCCAAAAGCACAAATTCCGAATAGGCTAGCCTATAGAAGTAATCCAGAGAAAACGAAGGAGCTTCAATGACAAGTAGATGAATTCCTTGCAAAGGGGTATATGCATGAAAGTCTTAATCCTTATGCAGTTCCGATCTTACTGGTGTCGAAGAAGGATGGATCTTAGCGCATGTGTGTAAACTGTCGAGCTGTCAATAAGATCACGGTAAAGTATTGATATCCTATTCCTCGACTTGATGATATGTTGGATGAGTTGTATGGTGCATGTCTTTTTACAAAAATTGATCTAAAAAGTGGTTATCATCAAATTCGTATGAAACCTGGGGATGAATGGAAAATTGCGTTTAAGACTAAATACGGTTTGTATGGTAGTTAGTTATGCCATTTGGTTTATCTAATACAATGAGTACCTTCATGAGATTAATGAACCATGACTTGCGTGATAACTTGGGTAAATTTGTTGCTGTGTACTTTGACGATATACTTGTGTACAACATTACTTTGAATGATCATATAGAGCATGTGCATTGTGTGCTTGATACTTTGAGATGTGAGAAGTTGTTTGCAAACCTTAATAAGTGTACTTTTTGCATTGATAAATTGATATTCTTGGGGTTTGTTGCGAGCTCGATGGGGATTGAGGTAGATGAGGAGAAGGTGAAGGCCATTCGAGATTAGCCAACACCAAAGAGTGTTTTGGATGTGAAGAGCTTTCATGGCTTAGCTAGTTTTTACCGGCAGTTTGTGAAAGACTTCTCTACCATTGCTGCTCCTTTGACTGAAGTTTTCAAAAAGGAGAAGGGATTTAGTTGGGGAAAGGAAAAGATCAAGAGCATGCATTTAACTTGTTGAAATAGAAGTTATGTATTACACCTGTGTTGTGTTTGCCTAATTTTGATAAAGATTTTGAAGTAGAATGTGATGCCTTCGGGATCGGTATAAGTGTTGTCTTAATGCAAGAAAACAGGCTTATTGCGTACTTCAGTGAGAAATTAAGTGGAGCGCAACTCAATTATCCAACGTATGACAAAGAACATTATACAATGGTTCGAGCTTTAGAAACGTGGCAGCATTATTTGTAACCAAAGGAATTTGTCATCAAAACCAATCTTAAGTACCTGAAAGGACAAAGTAAACTGAGCAAGTGACATGCAACTTGGGTGGGGTTCTTGGAAACCTTTCCATACGTGCTGCACTACAAGCAAGGTAAGGAGAATGTGGTCACCGATGCTTTATCGCGCAGGTATTCCTTAATCTCAACTCTTACTTCAAAACTTTTAAGGTTTGAGCATCTTAAGGAGTTGTATGCCAATGATGTGAACTTTGCTAGTGTCTATGCCGCTTGTGAACATGGTGCTTTTGAGAAATACTTTAGGCATGATAGTTATTTATATCGCCAGAATTATTTATGCGTGCCTAATTGTTCATTGTGTGAATTATTTGTGCTTGAAGCCCACGGTGGAGGATTTATGGGGCACTTTGGTGTTGCTAAGATCTTGTACATATTGCATGAGCATTTTTATTAGCCGTGAATGCAAAAGGATGTAGAACGCATTTATGCCCGTTGCATTGCTTGTAAGCAAGCTAAATCGACCACCAAACCTCACGGCCTATACATGCCCTTACCTATACCTAGGCACCCTTGGATGGCCATATCTATGGACTTTGTTGTAGGGTTGTCGAAGACAAAAAGGGGTGTAGATAGCATTTTTGTTGTTGTGGACAGATTTAGTAAGGTGACTCACTTTATTGCTTGCAAAAAAACTGATGATGTCGTGCATGTTGCTGATTTGTTCTTTAAAGATGTTGTGAGATTGCATGGTATTCTTAGGTCAATAGTTTCAAATAGGGACACCAAGTTTTTGGGTCATTTTTGGCGTGTTTTGTGGGAAAAATTGGGAACAAAATTGTTGTTTTCTACTACTTGTCACCCACAAACCGATGGGCAAATGGAAGTTGTGAATAAAACGTTAGGGAGTTTCTTGCGTGTTGTGATAGGAAAAATTTTGAAAACATGGTATGATTGCTTGTTGTTTATTGAGTTCGCTTATAAACGTAGTGTGCATTCTACTATCGGTTATTCTCATTTTGAAATTATTTATGGCTTTAATCCTTTAACTGTATTAGATATGGTGCTTTCACATTTGCCTTAGTTAACTAGCCTAGATGGAGAGAGGAAAGTCGAGTTGGTTTAAGAGTTTCATGAGAAGGCTAAGCAAAATATGGAGAGGTTTCCTAACCATAGGCGGTCCAAGCTTGACCACCGAGGAGATGGTCCTTTTCAAGTCATAGAAAGGACCAACAATAACGCGTATAAAATTGACTTGCTTAGTGAGTACAACGTGTCCACTACTTTTAATATTGTTGACTTGTCTCTGTTTGATATAAATGCAGATTCGAGGATGAATCTTTTCGACGAAGGAGGGGCTAATGTGAGCAAGGCTGCACATGACGAATATATTGACAAACACTGAGATCAACACAGCACTAATCAAGACTTGATGTTGTCTCCTAGCCCCGCAAGTCATACTGGGCTTAAAAGATTCAAGGTTGCATTAAATTCATTCGTGACTCGCGTGGTTGATTATGGACTCCGGAAGAATCAAGATTCTTGCTTGCAGATTCAGTTTGTCAGTTTGAGTTAAGTTCTGGGCCCGAACAGCCCTTGACAGGTGCACACGTTAGGCGCGTATGCCAACGACACCTGTCCTCTTTTGCTTTGGGTTATTTTTCCTTACTATTTTTAGGACAATTTGGGTCGTGTTATTTTACCTAATTAGGCCAGGGATGTTAGCCCAATTTTGAATTATTTTAGCAACAATAAATAGTTTCCTTGACATTAGTTTTAAGGTTACACATACACACTTTGATAATTGAGAGCTTTGTTGCCGTAAGCTTTGTGAGGAATTTTCTTCACGTTCTTGTTGTTCCACGAACCCTAGCTTTACTTATCAATTAATCTCAATTGTGGCGTATTGTTTTGGTTCAATTTTCTTGGTTTACTACTTGGTGTAGGTTGTTTGGACAATTGCGATCCTTGAGGTCTAGAAAACTATAAAAAAACCTTACGTATCTAGTTTGTTTAAAGGTTGCCGAATCATATCAAGATTAATCTCCTTCCGTGCACGCATCAGGGTTGGACCAAAGAATGTTGTGCATTTTATTACAGATAATGCAACTAATTATGTATCAGCTAGGTACTTAATATAATCAAAATATGAACATATTTATTGGTCTCCATGTGTTGCTCATTATATAAATCTTATTTTAAAAGATATTGGTGGCATGGAACATATTTCTAGTCTTGCTTCTCGCGCTTTTAAGATCATAAATTTTGTGTATAATTATATCACATTTTTGTCATGGTTAAGAAAGCAAAAAGATTGGGTTAAGATTATGCCTCTCGCTGCTACCAGGTTTGCAACTACATTTATTACTTTGAATATAGTTTATGAACATAAGCAATTACTTCAAAATTTAGTGACAAGTAAACACTTTTCAAGTCATAAGTTATCAAAGAGTGAAAAATGAAAAGAAGTTTATGCTATTATTCTAGATAGTAAATTTTGGGATGCTTGCTTGATCATTGTGAAGATTGTGGCTCCACTTATAAGGTTGTTGAGGATTGTTGACTCAGATGAGAAGCCTTCTTTGGGGTATATATATGATGGTATGTATAGAACTCAAAAAAAATTATAAATCTTTTTAAAGGGCTAAGAAATTGCACAAGTCGTACATAGATATTATTGATTGACGATGGAATAAGTATCTTACCCAAACGATCCACTTAACAACTTATTTTCTCAATCCTTGTTGCTTATATAATGAAGACGTATGTATAATTAATATTATAGGCGGTTTGTTTGATGTGATTGAATGCAAAGGTATTTCTTTATTGAAGAGCAATTACAAGCGATAAATGAAATTAAATTATATCATGAAGGTTTAGAGAGTTTTGCTACATCATCAGCAAAGAGAGAACTTATGATGAAAAAAATGCAGCCAGGTAAGTTGTATACTTTTAATTCATTCTTTATTTGTTGTTAATACATTTATTTATTATAACTATTAGTTTAAAATACAGATGAGTGGTGGATATTATTCGATGACAGTGCTCCAACATTAAGAAAACTCGCTATTAGATTACTCAGTCAAACAACTTCTGCATCAAGTTGTGAACATAATTGGAGCGTTTTTTAATGTATTCATACAAAGAAACTAAATCATTTAGAACATCAAATACTTAACAACCTTGTTTACGTTACTTATAATATGAGAATGAAGAACAAGTATTTTATAGTTTTATTTTTATTTCATTAATTTTATTTTTATTATTGACTTTACAATTTCTCTATTATGTATTCGGAGCGCTAAGTAAGAAGAAAACCTATGATCCAGTTGACATTGATTATATTGAACATACAGATTTTTAGATCGAAGAAGAAGAACCATCGCCTAATCTTTGATTATAATGAACTTGAAAAGGTGATTTATGAAGAAAATGCATTTGTCATAACAAATGAATTAAGAACATCTACTGATAGTCAATTTATATCTTATTTTGAACATATTTAAGTTAAAAGTGTAATATATTACAAGTTTACAATTGAGAATAATTTCATACATTACTAATTTGTAATTTATTTAAATGCAGTAGAAGAAGTTAATGCAAATACTTTAAATAAAAGCGTAGTTTATATGTCATTAAATAGCGTTGGAGAATTTAGAATTTTTAACGATGATAAGATACAACCTCCTTCACAAATTTTTTTATTTTTAATGTTATTTTAAGTTTTATATTAGATTCATATTTATTTATTATTAATTCATTATATAATAATAGACATTGGTGTATTTTTTATTTAAATAAAACATTTTGTTTTTACTTATTCGTATAAATTTTACTTCTTATTTATTGTATACCGATTTTATAGCAGTTTACTACCGATTGAACCTTTAAACCTTAAATTTTTTTGGTCTAATTTTATGTCTAATCCAATTTTTAAAACATTACTTAAAACGGTACATATGTCTCTTTCTCGCGACAATCTTTCTTTGGCTTAACCAAAATTTGCATCACAAGAACATCCACGTAAAAAGGAAGCAAAATTAACATAACAAAGAATAGTTAGTACCAAAAAATGGCGAATCTGATAGTAGCCAATCCGCCACCGACCTCTTCTCCGACCCGTTTGGAGCCCCCTCTCTAATTCAAGCCCGACCTCTTCCTATCCCCAACCTTCAACTGTGAGGCCTACATATCTGAACTTCACACATTCATCCCCTTCGGCACTCTCCGATCTGAGCTTCATCTTCACTTGACATCACTGAAGCACGAGCTTATCGATCTCATCAGCCATGACTATGGCGATTTCATGAATTTAAGTACTAAGCTTGTTGATGATGACTTATATACACCCATGAAGGGTATTAGTGTCAATGTTCTTGAAATAACTACCAAAGGTAGTCATATGAAGACAACTGTGAACGAGACGTAAAAGATGAAAGACATCTGCGTGTATTGGTCTCTTCTCATTCTACTATCAAGTCTGGAAAAAGAAGAATATCTCTGCAGTAAAACGTAACAAAAGTTCTTTAATCGGTGGAACTACAACAAGAATCCAAGTACATGATTCTTTGTTTTTTATATGCATATGAACAGATCCTGTTTGACGTAATTTACGTGATGATGTTCTATAGTATATATTTACTAGCATTGGTATCAAAGCAGGTTAAAACATTTTTTTTTATGTTATATACATGTGTAGCATTTTTTGATTTCTACATAATGATATGAATTTGTCATCATGTTTTACACTGGTATGAGAACAAAAGCCAACGTTTTTTTAATGGTTTTTACACTGTTATTAGAACAATATTCCTTTTATGATTTGTTGCCTCATTTTACAGTGGTATAAGAAAAACAGTCAAAGGTTTTGTTATAGTTTTTACACTGTTATTAAAACATGAATCCAAAGATAGCAGTAACGAGAGAAGGACAGAACAAAAGAAGAAAGAAGAAGTCACGAAAAAAAAACTACACTGTAGGAAGAAAAGGAAGAAGACTCTTCTTCCTTCTCAACAACCCAGAGGCACGTGGCCTTCCACAAGAGTTGCAATACGTGGTTTTTTTCTAAATGGTTGCATCGAGAAAAATGGCCACTGCTTTTGTGCAGTGGTCCATATTCCACGATTTTTTATATATATGCATATCTTTTTTTTATATTTATATATATATATACTTAAAAAATAGTATTGTTTGTTTTTTAGATATATGTTTTAAATTAAATGTGATACACACATATTTTCATATACGTTTAGGACTTAATTCAGAGTCATTTACATTTATTTTATGTTCATCTATGGTTAGTTTATCATGTTTTAGCATTATTCGAGATTCGTTGACCTAAAATGCATAAATAAAACAAATAGACTCGAATTGCACTGTTTTTGAGTTTCTGGCAGACTTAACCTCTAGTCATTTATCTCGAGATTGGTTTAGCTAAAAATTCTAAAATTTAATACTTAAATTCTTGACTCATTGACAGATTTTTTGGGACCAATTACAGATTTTTCGGAGCTGGAATTTAGGAGAAATAAATTAACAAAATTCACGTCATATTTTGGATCGACAGAATGACCTGTCGATAACGTTTCGATCATAACTTTAGACTCAGATAGTGAAATCCTGTGATTCAAGTCTCATATTGAAGTTAACTCAAAGACAAAGATACTGATAAAATTTGAGCTCTTAAGTCATCACCGTTTAATTTTTATGCATTGTCAAAATTGGCCTTAAAAAAACCCTTTCCAACCAGCCCATGTACATGCACTCTCCATTCATAAAAAGCCTCCATCCACACCACTCACAAAGTAGCCCCCACTTTCGGTGACAAACCTTAACACTCCACTCACCAATAGAAGCCACTCAATCCACGCATAAGCAACTCCACAGCCCTCCACAATTATGCAACACCAGCCCCGACACTTCATTTCTCTTTCACGCACATGCAACAGCCAGCTTTCAAAAGGATTCACGCATTACTCCAATCCTCCACCAACAGAGCCTCCATTTCAGCTCCAACTTCAACACAACTTCCACATTCCAGCAAAAACAAAGCAGCCTGTCCGTG
This sequence comes from Erythroxylum mucronatum, assembly GCA_027563825.1. Taxonomy (NCBI): domain Eukaryota; kingdom Viridiplantae; phylum Streptophyta; class Magnoliopsida; order Malpighiales; family Erythroxylaceae; genus Erythroxylum; species Erythroxylum mucronatum. Next base: position 28,390,734 of record JAOSBP010000006.1, on the reverse strand, counting down.
CACATGTAGACAGCTCCATTTATTCACACATCAACGCCACTCTCACTCACGTAGTATTGTCTATGAAAAAGTTCATTAACTGAAAATCAAGAAGCCTCCGGTGGATAAATAGGCAGCTACCCAAGTGGAAGGGAGAGCATTTTTATTTTGCTACATATTTGGAATTTTGTTCTTCATTTATATTTGATTCATTATGAATTTGTCTAGCATTTATATTTTTGGATTGTTTGGCATGATGATTTGTGGCTAAAACTTTAATTTCTCTTAGGGATTTGATATTTTTATTGATGCTTTAATATTAAATTTTGCTAGAATCCATAACTGAATATTCACATGCTTGTTAATTTTTCCTTGGATTTATTTGTTATTCCTTTGGACTATTGAAAATTTCCTTGGTATAAATTCGCCTTTAGAAAAGGGGAGTTTTTGCTAGAAGATTAAAAGAAATTTTGACTAAGATTTTCTTATGAGTTGGGAGGCCCAAGAAACTTAGGAGGTAAAAATTGAAGGTTTGGAACTTAAGAAACTCTAAGAAAAACTTAAGTAAGAGATTACTAAGTAATGTCTAGAGTGGATAAATTAATTCATCTTTGGGAAAAGGGGATTAATTACTCTTAAAATTCACTTACAATAGTAGAATATTTCAGTTGTAGAAAATAGCTAATTCAATATTAAGGTTGGCAAAAATATCATCCCCTAAGAGAAAGTCATTCCTCTTTGCCGTTAAAAACTTTTAATTAGCAAATTGTTGCAATCTTTTCTTAATTAGTTACTGCACAAATTTGTCATATTCATAGTTATTTTGGTCACATTGAATTGGGTAGTTGTTTAGAAATTTATTTAAGTTAATTTTGTTTTAAAAAAAGAAAAAAATTATTTACATTAATTTTAATTTTCTAAAATTTAATCCAACCGGATTTCAGATATCATTAGCTAGCGTAGAATAAAATTTTTTCATAATCCCTGTGGACACGACTCGGTTTTTACCAATTTATTACTCACTTCACCAACCGTACACTTGCGGTTCATGAACAAAATGTAACATAAGAATTAGCAATATGTTTTCTAATTTTACACAATCTAATTAAGTTAGTTAAATTAGTTTCTAATTAATATAAAATATTAGAAATTATTTTTTCTTAATACTAGTATTCTAATTTTAGTTAAAAATAAACTTAGAAATAAGTTTCTAAAATCAACAAAATAAGAAATGACCATTTTATTTATTATCCTTGATCCGGACGTAACCAAAATAAGTTTCTAATTGATTAGAACTTAATAGCATAATTTGAATAGTTCAATAAATGCTAATAGAATTAATTGTTTCCATAATATGAGCATGAGTTCGTTATGTGCTAGATAAAATAATTTGTTATTTTGGGCACTCTTTGATTCCTAAAAATTTGATTTTCCAAAAAATACCTATTATTAAGCGAGCGTCTAAGCTTATTTGATGTGAGGCACAAAAGAGACAAATTGACAGTATGTATGTAAAATTAGTTAACATGCATTTAATGCCTGGAGACGGTCTAACACATGTTATTTTAGTTAATAACATGATCTAAGAATGATACTTTGGAGGTTGTCGAGCTTATACAAATGCTGAAGCAAAGTATATGACTTTGCTTGCAACATTACCTCAACCTCAAGGTGAACTGTTGCGAATGCTCTAGAATAATATGCCTAACAAGAAACTTATAATTTGTTAGTGATGACATTTATTAAAGAGACGCGCGGAAGGGAGTTGACTAGGACTTTGTATCCTATAAGCCTTCTAATGGAAATAGTAAGAGCTATTGTACAACGAGCTTCGCGAACTGTGTCACGTGAACTCATGAACTCATTTCTGCGTAGAGTTCATTATCAATAGACTGTTCGTAGGTTGTAGAACAATTAATACAATATGTTGTTTTATAAGAACAAAGTCTTGATATTTATGTAATATGTTTACATGAATTTTTATATAGGAATTTGTCTAGAGTAAAGTAATTAGGATTTAATTGTTGTATGAATGATGATTGAACACATTTGTGGACTTTTGATTTCATAAGTAATTATGATCAAATTATTTATTCTATGAATGATTAATGTGACATTAACGTGCATATATATTTCTTTCTTATTATAGAAACTTAGTGTTTCAACATGGCTACTGCTTCAAAGAATATTATTGCTGAACTTAATAGGGGTGAGAAACTCAATGGTGACAATTATGAAATCTGGAATATGAAAATCCAATATGTAATAAAGGAGCAAGAGGCTCTTGAACCATTAAAACTAACCATGGAAGTTCCTGAGGAGGGCATTACAGCCCAGCATAGGAGGGACCGTGATGCATATGAATTATGGAAAAGGAAGAATTCTTTAGCTGGCATTATGTTACCGAGTAGCATGGATAATGATATCATGTGAGAGTTCCGTAAATTTGAAACTACAAAGGACATATGGTCCGCACTGGCTGCTCGTTTTGGAAGTGCTTCAGTGACCAAAATGAGGTCACTGACTATTAAGTTTGATACTTATAAGAAGCGCCCAGATAATACAATGCAAAAGCATATAAGGAAAATGTACAACATGGTAAGTGAGTTATGTGATGTTGGTCATAAGCTTTCTGATGAACAACAAGTGCAAGCTATGATTCGTTCACTGCCTCATAGTTGGGAGCATATGAAGATGCACCTAACTCATAATGAGAACATCAAGACAATGGAAGATGCCATAAGGCATCTCATTTTGGAGGAAGAGCATCTTGAAGCCTTAAAGATGTCTTCTGAGGCATATGCAGTTAGTTCTAGCTCACATGGAGCTGTGAAAAAGAAAACCAAGCATCATGGTGGATATAAGTGGAAGAAGAATAAGAAATTCAACCACTCTCCTCAGGAATCCAAGAAGGAAAAATGGAACCAACATAAGGGAAAACATCCCTTCAAAAAGAAGAATATGAAATATGTGAAGTGCTATAATTGTGGTAATAAGGGCCACTTTGCTTGAGATTGTACCGAGCCCAAGAAGGTACAACTTTATAGTATAAACATTTGTTCTGTGAATGTTTCTTGTTTTGTTTTTCTAACGGATTCACATCTTTTGTGGATTGCAGACTTAGGAGCAACCAACCATGCAGCAAAGGACAGAGATGCCTTTGTTGAGTTTCGTAAACTCCCACATGGTAGTCGATAGCTTTATGTAGGTGACAATTCTAGAGTTATTGTATAAGGAATTTTCACATATAAATTGGACATGCATGGAGGAAGACCCCTCATCCTATATGAAATATTATTTGCTCCACAGATTCGCAGGAATCTTTTATCTATGTTGATGTTAGTTAGACTTGATTTCAATATAAATTTCCACAATGGCGGAATGGATTTGTATCTTAGATTTATTTATTATGCTGATTCAATTAGCTAAAGAAGGACTTTTAGGCAATCTAAGATAAGTAGATCTACCTACATGTGAGTGTTGTTTAGCTAGTAAAATAGCAAGAAAGCCATTTGGAAAGGGAGCATGAGCTTTATATCCATTGCAATTAATTCATTCTGACATCTGTGGTCCAATGAATGTAAGAGCCAGACGTGGGACAATTTATTTCATCACCTTCATAGATAACTATAATCGATATGGTCATGTTTATTTGATTTATCATAAATCAGAAGCATTTGATTGTTTCATAAAATACATGAACTTGGTTGAGAATCAATTAGATAAGAAAATAAAAGCATTACAAACTGATCGTGGATAAGAATACTTGTTAGAAAAGTTCAAGGCTTTATGTGATGAGAAAGGAATAGAAAGGCAATTAACAATTTTTAGAACCCCACAACAAAATGGCGTCATTGAAAGATGAAATAAGATGCTATTAGAAATGATTAGGTCCATGATGACCCAAGCAAATTTACCAATCACTTTTTAGGGTGATGTGTTGCTAGTAGCCACCTATGTACTTAATCGTGTTGTTAAGTCAATTAAAATGCATTTATTTTGGGCTTAATATTTATTGATTTAGGAAATTTGTGTTCGTAAATTAATG
>JAOSBP010000006.1:28339766-28355147 GCA_027563825.1 Erythroxylum mucronatum | reverse complement strand
CATATGCATCATCTATATATGTAACTTAGTAAATGAGATCTACTAATATCCATCCAATAGATACTATTACATATATACTTATCTAACCGATTATTAAAGTCCTTATTTGATGATCTTATGATCAAGAACATTTTTAGATTAAATCCTAAAGACTTGACTCTCGTTATCATAATCTCCATTATGATGGCAAGTGTATAAATTTAATCAAGTACTTATCATATTATAATAAAAACAATAAACGTAATATGATAATAAAATCATTTGCCATGTTATTAATCAAAATTAATAATTACATAACGATTAGGTCATGGGCATAATTCCAACATTTGTATTGATTAAAGAATACAATAACGTTTCCCATAGCTGATGGAGAGATACCAAATGAATTTGTTAATATTTTCTATTGATTAAAGGATAATATTAAAAATTTTAACTATTTTACATTAAAATAATTACAAAGTTCACTCAATATTTTTTAATAAATTTTAATTTTTAAAAAATGTTATATTAGATGAAAAGAGGATCTCTATAGCAGGTTAGAGTGCTACAAAAGACATGTTGATGTCACAAAATTAAATGTTTGAAAATAATTAAATAGAAGTAAATTAAAGGTAACACTAATAATTTAATGTGGTCTCATCATTATCATCAAAACCTAATTGTAATCTTGTGAGGTGTTGAGAAATCCGATAACATGCAACTTTACCCTTATGTAGTAAAGAGGTTGTTTCCGATCTTTTACAAAATTAAAGGATCTATGCTTATTATAAATAATGACGGTAAGATCAAATTAAACCTTTTAAGAAATTTTAAAATTGGGTAAAGTTTGATATTTCTTTTATAATTAACCCTGATTTTAATTTTAATTTCCAAAATCAGATTAAAATTGAGGATAATGCTTTTTTATCCATTGAGGATGACACATATATAAAGGTTGACAATAGAAGTAAAGGAGACGAGAATTTGGGATTAAGGATTCTAATTTTGAGTTTTAAGATTTTTGTTAAATTTAAGATAGTCATAATCATTTAATATTGTTTAAGTTAATTTATATTTATTAGTATAAATTATATTTTAAAATATATAAATAATCAAAAAATTAAATTAAATTAAGATAATTAAAAAAAAAGTAGATTTGGGTAATCATTTGCTCTATTTTTGCACGAGCAAACTTGACTTTTGTGATGAAGATCAAAACTGGCGTGGGGCTGGACAATGAACCTAAGCCCCATGGTATTGATAATGTACGGCAGATCTGGATCAGCTTTAAACCCAAACTTGTTACTCCTGGGCTCAGTGGCTCCTAGTCTACCTTAAAAATCACAATTTTTAAATAATAAAGGACAAAAAATGAACATGATACTCTAATTAGTGCTAATAAAAGGATATTATGAGTAACTGAGGGAAGCTTTGTAAAGGCCAATATAAAAATTGACGAATATCTTTTTGTGTAGTTTTATTTATTTTTAGAATATTACTGTAACTCATTACAAATTAGATTATGATATAAGAAATGCTGATTGAATTTATATTAAATTATTTTAATACCTAATATGATTATTGTAAATGATTTTAACAATAAATTAGGTTAAAATACATTAATAATAATAATATTTATCACAAAAATCCACTTTATTGTAAAACTATAATTTATTTATTTTTGTACAATTGGCAATGTTGAAACTTATTAAGGACGTGACTTGCAATAAAAAACTTTGATAAATTAAGTCTTCGTAAAGAGATTCTTCTAATTTCCGGAAGTCTTTTTAACTCTTTCATCTAATAATTAGCTTATACTTGTAAGTAGGCAATCCTTGTAGCCTAAGCCTTTACCTAGCATATTTTAATAGTTTTAATAATAATAATTATTATTATTATAATTATAATTATTTATCTTTTTTCATGTGAGTAATTTGGAAAATCTCTGTACTAAGTAGGAATAAGATTGCGTATTACTAGACTTCTCCAAAATTAAGTTTAGATGTAAGATACTTGTCTAAAAGGTTTTGTAACTCATCGTGTATGATGGAATCATAAAAAATTTGACCTTTTTGAAATCTGCCCATAAATTACTACGAACTTGAGAAAAGGAAATAAAGAGAAGACGTGTACGAACAAGAGATCCATCAACAAGAAAAAGGAAATTGATTGAATAGATGAACTTCTGACTATTTAGCGACTCCACGTGAGCAGATTTTTACAAGTTGTTATCGTTGTTGTTGTTATTTTTTATGGGATCAAATTAATATATAAAAATTAAAATTAAAATTATAAATCCAGCATATTTTAATATGATTAGACTGATTCGAGGTTAATAATCATAAAAATATAATGTGGAATTTGTGTAAAATGAAGTACACGGGGCAGTAAACAGTCATAGAAAAACGTGGCTAGATAAGATTGTCTAGTCTCATAAAACCACTCTCATTTAATTGATAAACAGTTACACGCGCTTCTTTCAAACTTTTCAAATTCTCCCTGACGCAGCACGGTGTTTATGGATAAAGCGAGTGTGGCTGATTATGCACTCGAGAGAGATTAAAAAAGCAGTACTTGAAAAAAGTAAAACTTTTTTAAATAATATATAAACCTTAATTTAAATTCAACATGAATAACCACAGCCGTTAGATAACGAAAATGGTGGTGGATGAAAGATTAATTTAAACCACACGATTAAGGCATGTCGGTGGTACACGGCTGGGATTGCTTCAGTGACGGCGCTCCATGAGGCGGATTGGGCCTATAAGTAGAGGATCGAACTAGCCCATAGATCGTGAGAGCTTCAGATTTCTCTCTCTTTTCTGTGTCTCGGAGAAGAACAGTAGCGAGCGAGTAGCGTTTGCGGTGACCTCTCCTAATTTCAACGGATTTTCTTGAGGTTTGTATGAATCAAGGGCTCGAGGCGCGAGATCCAGTTTTGAATTGGAATCTGGAGGATAAAACTCGGGTTATAGGGTTTAGTGACACGTTGACTCGTGGGGTCTTGGGGTGTTGTTCGTGTCGACGCGCTTATTTAGATTCGACTCGATCTAGGGTTTTCAGTTTTTGGGGGTGTTTTTGATTCGAAGTGAGCTTAGGGTTTTTCTTCTAGTAAGTATTTATCCTTGATCTTTGGTATCTTTTCTCTTCTCTTTTTCTTGACTTCCCCTAATTCGGATAAATTGAAGGTTTTGCCGTATTTTTGTCGGTCATTTCTGATTTTGTATGGTTTTCTCTGCCTTTCAATTTAGAGCTGGGGTTGAATTTGAATTTGCGAACTTTCGCTGATTGGGGCTTAGTAGAACTTGGAATTGTTTGTATATTTGTAATAGCGACAAAAGGAATCCTGATGCGTGAGTTATTGGCCACAATAATGAGAGAAGATGCTTGAAGTTAAGTGAAGCTTTTTGCTTTGGAATTTATTACGAACTTGGATACATCTGCGAGAAAAAGGAATTGTACTGGATTGTCTTTGAAACATTTTTTTTTGGTGGTCTCATTCATTGAACTTTAAAGAACCCAAGTAATTGGGTATTCTTGTGAACCAGTAACTTGGCCTTGTCATGAATCTGGAAATTGATATTGAAGTGAAGATTAAACAAAAACTTTCTAAGTTGATATGTGCAGTTACTGGAAATTAATCTTATGGCGCCAACTGTTCCTATAGAGTTTGCTGGACAGAAGGAATCAAAAAAGTGTTGGCTGTCACGACCAATGGGGAAATCACGGAAATATTCCAAAGGACATTCCTCTGGTTTCGTTCCCAACTACCGGCATGTGGTTGAAACAATGGACGAGTACGAGGGACTTGGGAGCTCAGGACGAGTTGACACTGAGATGACAGTATCCCAGGATTCCTTCGCCCCCAAGAGGAAATGTATTAGTCTGAATGCAGATGGTTTTGACAGTTTTAATGTCCCAATGAAAGTACAGTCATTGTCAAAGATGTCAAGGTCAGAGAGGAAAGATTTAAAACTAAGGTTACAAATGGAACTTGAACACACTAGGGCCCTTCTGAAGAGAGTAGCTTCTTTGACCACACATGCAGTTAAATTCTCGCCCTCTAATGATATTCGCAGTTGTAGTGATGGCCAAAAGAGGCCTCCCTTAGAGGATATAAGTAGATCTACGGCAGCACCAGCTCTGTATAGTAAGAAATGGGCTCCTTCTGGTAGTAATGGGGCCAAAATGGAAAAGGGTACTTCTAGGCGTATTGAGCAAACGAAACTCGCTGCACCGGTTAGTGCTTCTATGGCTATGTTGATGAAACAATGTGAAGCATTGTTGAAACGGTTGATGACCCATCAGTATGGTTGGGTTTTTAATGAACCAGTTGATGCGATAAAATTGAACATACCTGATTATTACACAGTTATCAAACATCCAATGGATTTGGGAACGGTGAAGAGTAAAATTGCTTCAGGTCAATATTCAAATCCAGTAGGGTTTGCTACTGATGTCAGACTAACTTTCTCAAATGCAATGAAGTATAACCCTCCCGGAAATGAAGTCCATATCATGGCAGAGACGCTTAGTAAGTGTTTTGAAGTGAGATGGAAAGCAATAGAGAAGAAGTTTCCTCTAGTTGTTGAGGTGGAATCAGAGCAACCAGTACCTGGTGTTCATGTGGAGACGATGGTGGATATGCCACCTGCAAAGAAGAAAAAAACTTCACAATGTGAAAATGAAAGTATATCAGAGCCTGTTAGAGGGGTTATGAATACTGAACAGAAGCACAAACTTGGCACAGAATTGGAGACATTGCTCGGTGAATTGCCTGAAAGCGTCATTGAGTTCCTAAAAGAGCATTGCTACCAGTCTGGCGAAGATGAGATTGAGATTGACATTGATGCTCTTAGTGATGATACATTGTTTAAATTGAGAAAGCTTTTGGATGACTTTTTGCTGCAGAAGCAGAAATACTCGGAGAAAGCTGAGCCATGCGAAATGGAGGTATGATTGTTTCTACTTCCCTCTTCCATATTTACTTGCACTTTGTTTCTACTTCCCTCTTCCATATTTACTTGCACTCTGTTTTCTGGAGCCTTTTTTTGCTCTTTGGCTATTTGCATTGTTCCTGTGAAATGCTCATGTGTGCATAAGTGATTGCTGACATGGTTTTCGTTATTCAGCTTCATAACGAATCTGGGTTAAGCAATTCATCATTGCAACCATGCAAAGGTAATTCAACTCTAGATTAATGCATATTAAGGTTGTAGGAAGTACAAGTACTTCCAGCATGTCAATTTGTTTCCAGTTTTAAAAATATAATGTTTTATTCAGGCAATGATTCTGTGGATGAAGATATAGATATTATTGGTGGAAATGATCCTCCATTTTCGAGTTATCCACCAGCAGGTATAAAAGAAGACACAAGCTGCAGAAACAGTAAACCCAGTGGTTCAAATAACTCCAGTGGTGGATCAGGTTCTTCATCCAGTTGTAGTTCTCTGTTAAAATCCTGCTCATTTTTTTTTTCTTGGGATCTACTGTGTAGTCCCATAAAATATTCCTTGCATGAATATAATAATTTGTGGGATTGAAGAACATTGATAAGATTGTGGCTTTATCTGTAACATATTATTAGTTGCCACATGTACTCACACCTTTTTGGAAAAGTTCTACTGTTTTTGGGGATTACCTGTCCGTTACTCTGTGCCTTACCTATTCTATGAGCATCTATTCATTCAATTTTTGTAGGCCCATTTATTAGATGGATGGATACTCGTAAACAGGATAGGCATAGAGTAATAGGAACAGGTGATCTGTTCCTGTTTGGGGGAGATACATTTTGGCAAAAATTTAAATATGGTAGGATTATTGCTAGTTTCCCTCTTCTGTAGCATTCAAGTTGATGGTTTTTTTTTTTCCAGATTCAGATTCTGGGAGTTCATCTGGCAGTGATTCAGATGTGGATAAAGCTTCAGTTCTTCCTCAAGCTACACAGGTATATTAAAATTTTGGTGGATTATTATAGCCGGATAATAAAATGGCGGGCCATCACGGAAGACCAGACTAAAATATTATGCTCTCTCGTGGTTCCTCCTCTCTGCCCTTGTCGCTTGCTTGGGTTTTGGCTAACATCTTTCTATTACTCTTAAGGACAATGTGCAATCAGGAGAAATTGTTGCCCAGAAAAGAAAGGATCTTGGAGGCTCAAGCCTACAAAAAAGTGAGGTTTCTAGTTCTACAAGTTGTTCCTGGACTTTATTTGCTATCTCTGTACCTTCTGTTCTCCTTTTTTTTTTGAAGACCAATTCTAATTCATACCTTTTCGTGTTCAGAATCTCTGAGTGAATTGCCTCAAGATGAACTGAGTTCCCAGGGTGAGCTAATTACAGAGGGGGGTGACCATCAGGAGGGTAAGCGTAAAGGCATAGAATTTTTGCTGTTATTTCTTTTGAGGCATTGTCTCACGTGTGTGATGCTATCCTATTGTAGCGGAGAAGGCTCCACCTGATAGGCAGGTCTCACCAGAAAAGCTTTATCGGGCAGTTGTAGTGAGAACTCGATTTGCTGACACCATTCTCAAAGCTCGAGAAAAGGCACTTGCGAAGGTTGCTCTCTGAACACTGAAGATGGGCTTTTTTATCTCTTTAATTGTGCAGAGTTGCTACTACTATTATTCATCCTGGCATCTGATCTTTTCACAAATTGACATGTTGAGTTTAGGGTGACAAGCGGGATCCTGAGAAACTTCGAATGGAGAGGGAGAAGCTTGAGCGGCAGCAAAAAGAAGGTTTTGAAAGTTTCTAATTATGATATTCCAAGTTATTTTGATAGTTTTGGATCTTTGAAACATGACCAGCTCATATTTGATATCAGAAAAAGCATGGTTACAAGCAGAGGCCAAGGCTGCTGAAGAAGCCCGGAGGAAAGCTGAAGCCGCAGCCGCAGCTGAGGCAAAAAGGAAGAGGGAACTGGAGAGAGAAGCTGCCCGTCAGGCATTGCTACTGGTGAGATTGAGATGTCAGTTTCGCAATTATGTATTTCAAACCCTTTTGGTGTTGCAACTCAGGTTTTTCCGCTTACGTGCAGATGGAGAAAACTGTTGATATCAATGAGAACTGCCATTTCATGAAAGATTTTGAAATGTTTAGGGCAGCTCAAGATGAGCAGGCTCCAAGTTTCACGGAGGAGACCAGTTCCGATCATTCTAAGAATGGGTTGGCCAGTTTCAAGCTTAAGGGGAGTAGTAATCCGTTGGAACAACTTGGATTATACATGAAAGAAGAGGAAGAGGAAGAGGAGGAAGTTGAGCCTCCTCAGAGTCTTCCTGACTCAGCAAAAGATATTGAAGAAGGTGAAATTGGTTGATTAAGCTGTAGTGAAATGGTGGTACTGAGAACCTTGGAGTGCGTCTGTGGCTCTGTTTCCCAATTGTTCACATTTCAATGGTCAACTGTGGCTGCAAAGGCCCCTAAGAAAAAATCGAGATCCATGGCAAGAAAATGTCACTAATCAGTCAAATAAGCTTGTAGTCTGGTCGGTTGTATATTCTGGTATTGATTTCCGACTTTGGTTTGGGATGACACTTTCACCGGTTGCATAGAGAAATGGGCTATGGGTCCCAGAATTTTGTTCATCTTCTTGGGAATGTAAAAGGAACGTTTTTTGGACCGTGCCAATGGATGGTATTAGGCCTTTTCACTGAGTCTGAAACAGACTGGATGGAGTTACAGTGGATTCTTGTCAGGTTATGATTGGATAAGGGCTAGTACACAAGTCCTGAGAGTTTGTCTTGTGCATGAGCGAAATCCAGAGAGTTTCAGTGCATAATCATACACGTAGAGTTTAGATTTAGATATTAACTAAATAGGATTCGAAAAGGCTGACCACTGAAGATATCAATGTTTTAGAGGAATGCCTTTACTTACATGTCAAAAGTCACCTGATTCCCATTTGAACAAAGGTAAGTTGGTTGTTAAAAAGTAAATATCATTTTGTAACGTTTAAACGGGATGGTGGAACTCAGCTTTATAAAGACTAAGTTAGTGGTTAAATGTTTAGGATTCATATGGTTCAATTTTACCCTATAATGTCCAAACCTTGGTCAGTGACATGCTGGACCTTTGATCTGTAAGTCTCGACAGTACTCGTTAGGAGCTTCCTGCAATTAGATTTGTTGCTCCGAGTTCCTCCCCCACCCCTAATCTGCTCAGATGCTTGGTTTGGGAAACAAATGTCTTCTTTGTTGTAGCTTATAATAAGTGTATACTCAAATGTCAGTCTTCAAACATTCCCTCATCCGAGATTCCAAGAGACTCGGTGCCATTAACAATGGGCTGATTTGAAGCTTCAACACTCAACTCACTTAACATGCTAAAATCAATGTCATCGTCAGAGTCGTATTCTTCCTCATCTTTACCCTCCTCACTACCATTTTCCTCTATACCTCTTTCAGCCTCTCTCTGCTTTGCTTCCTTGGCACGAGTTTCTCTTTGCATCCGCTGCTTTATAGCATCCTCGTAGGACATCTCATTCCAAACAACACCCTTCCCCACAATAGATTTGTTGTGAGCATCCAACATCCTCTCTTTTCGACTCTTTTCTGAGTTTTTGGGTTCTCCCCAGTAATCATACCGATATAAAGGATTTTCTGGATCATACTGGTCCTTCCCAAAAAAACTTGCTGGCTTATACCTTCCTGGCTCTTCCAGTGGCATACCAAGAGCTTGACGGCTGTAAGAAGTCGTGCAGACTTGATCAGTGCAAAAACATAATACAGTGGCTGATCATTAGCTATGCAAATGCAGCATAAATGAGAGAAAACAGATAAAGAGTAGTAACATTTTGCATCTATAGAAGCTTAAACTGCAAAGGAAATTGGTGGGTAAAAAAGTATACCAGCTTATGTCTCTAATCAAAGCTTCTCTCTCCTCGAATGATCGACGCCAATGTAATAAGTCATATTCATCCATTTCAATGTTTCGCCTCATCTTGTAAATCTTATATTTCTCGCCCCTTGCAAGAGCTTCACTTCTCAGTTTATTATGATGCTGCAAACAGATAGACAGAACTAGAGCTAAGGAAAGACTAAAATGTAATTGGCATCTTCAGAAAGAACATTCAAGTATCATTCAGCATATGAGAAAATGTTTAGCAGGATCACTAAAATATCCTGCACAGCTTGTGCTTTACATATCCGTTTATGATCTTGTGTAACATATTAAACAAGAAGCCATAAGAAAATTCCAGCTCAAGTTCTTGAAAATCCTAACTTTGAACAAAAGAAAAGGAAAAGCATGGCACACCTGAAAAGGACTAGTATCAAACATTTAGTATTTTCGTTTTGTTCAAATCCAGCAATGAATCTAGACCACTAGACCAAGAGGACAATCATGTTTGCACACCCCTCAAATATGAGAGATGAGAAGACAGTATCTCACATAAGGTTATATCCAAGATAAAGGAAACATTTACAGTAAACCAATGGTTCCATTGTTGCATTAACTACCTCAATAATCATGGTACCACAGAAAACACAACTTTCTTAGAATTAACATCGGGAAACTAGAATATAGCTGACCTCACGCTCAGCTAAGGCAGCCTCCAGATCAAGCTCCTTAACACTTTGTTTCTGCCAAGAAACACAGAAAGTGTTAATTTGTCAAAAGATAACTTGGTGCAATGTCATCAGAACAGTTCTCACCAAAATAATTTTAGGTGCTAATTTTTTCTTGTAATACACTTTTGTATGTTCGATACTATTTTCTTCATCAAAATCACCATCATCGGTCAATTCAGATATCTTTTTGCCCTTGTACTTGTCAGGATTCATTTCCCAATCATCCACAATCATTTGCTCAGCAACATGAATTTGCCAGAGCTTCATTTAAAACAACAAACCCAAAGATAAGTCTGTATTCATCTCACTAACAAACAGAAGGAGAAATAGATAGTAAAATATTCTGAGTTAGTAGGCCAAAAAGAAAGGAGAACTATCTACTTAGAACCACACCTTGTCAACATAAGGGTGATTGGACAAAAGAGGTTCCTCTTCGGGTTTTATTTCTGGATCTTTTCTGGGAACAGGAGGCCTTCCACAATCACGCTGCACTAGCAAGATAATCAATCTGAGGCATGTAAGAAAATCATAATAACGAAGGAATAATCTCAGATCTTAGGACTTTTAATTAATCTATTTTAACAAATTATTAAGTGAACACAGATTAACATGAAAAGTTTCTGCAACATATAAATGTTTAGGAAATGATTTTAGTAGAACACTCAGTATCTCATCTCTAACATTAATTATACACAAGCAATCCCAATACTCTAATAAGACAAATTAGTCCAAAGTAAATCACTCAGGGTAGAACAGCACTAATAGTAGCGGAACTTGCTCAACCCATGAATAGAGTCAACAACTTTTGGAATCATACCTCTCAAATAGTTTACAAAAAGTTTGGGAATTTTCCATTAGTAGTACTACAACATGATGAAGTAGAAATCAAGATCCTGCTTGTACTAATATCATCAAAACATGTTCATCGAAACCATTATCCAGGAGGTTAACTTGGTTCAGGGCCATATTGTCTTAGTTAACCTTGAATATTTGTTGATAAGACTTTATGAAAATGTCTCAATCCATGTAGCAAAGCTAAGAATGTTTTCAGTATAGAAACCATAAGGGAAATGGTGTCAAATTGCAAGCTGAAGAAGGAAATATACAGACCCTTAATTCGTCAGGATTAGTATCCTCATCACGGTGGAATATTGGCGGAAATTCAAACCTCTTGAAGCTGGAAGAGTAAATGAACTTATCAAAATATATAGGCAACAAGATTAAGACGAATACATTTAAATCATCATCATCAAACTGAACAACCCCAATCATACTAACAAGAACAATCGCAAGCCCACCTTTTCATTATTTTTCATTATTTTTTTCCTGGTTAACTAGAGAAACAGGCATGGCCCACATAGTCCTCTTGTGCAAGGCCATTTAGATTTTGATGCTTGAAACCATACAGAGTGATAAATTGATAACATGCAAGGATCTTACATACATAAGGTGATCTATGTTGGGATCAACAAAACGCATTTCAATAGGAAAACGAAAACGGTAAGGATCTCGCTTTGCCTGCAAAAAAAAAAAAAGACATTGTGATAGGGCTCATCAACAGTAAGGACTGGACTTTAGACATATATTGATAAAATATATGCCGTATCATGTACTAGAAAGAGAAAATGCTCACCAGAATTTCAACAATTACGTGCATTCCAACTTTTATATGATGGCGGATCCAAAACCAATCATTACCTTTAATAGGGACCCACCTGAAACACATGCACAACTATCAATAGTGTCTAAATTGCTAAAGTATAAGAACTTCCAAATACAGTTGAGCAGTTTGGAATCTAAACAACACAATTAAACAGACAGAAGTAGAGAGAAAGCCATAGCTCATCGTAATTACCCATCATATACACCTCCAATGTCGACAAAGGCTCCTTGATACAAGGCAATAGTGGTCACTTTTCCATAACAGATCTGCAACAAAAATTACTCAGAGTGTTAACAACTAAGTGTCCATGCTAATTTAAATTTGTATAAGCCAGCCATCCAGCAGTGAGTAGAGTTCCACAAGATATGCCTTTGGATACAAAGACTAGCAGGCTTGCTAAATGCTAACTTGATAGTCACAATTGCATTGCAACTTGCCCCTAGATATCGAATATGCAGAACCAAACTAGTTTTGAAATATTTAACTGCTAGGATTAGTCCAACACAGAAGGTTCTTATCATAGTAGGACTCGGCATTCTTATTACCCTATATTCCTTCCTATAACAATCATGGCATCAGAGTACCCTGTACATGCATCCTCAAACGCAACCTATTAACAGCTTAAAGTTTCAAAATTGAAGATGACTTGAACCGCCTCCATTAGAAAAACAGTTGATGAATTACCTGTCCGGGGTAATAAAATGGAAGCTCATACTGCAGATAACAAAAACAGACCATGATAAGCATCTTTCAGTCAATATGATTAACAAAATAAATGAACAAAAACTTCAATTTTAATTTACCATGCCTTCTTTGTAGTCTTTGCCCCTTTTCCTTCTACCCGGATAATAATCTTGGTCATGCTGCATTAACACCAAAATTTTCCAGATTAGTCTCCTAAAACATTGTCAATCTTATTCCAGCCTATCATTCCAACAAAGATATTCCTACCACAACTTAGAAACTAAAAGGAATTGTTTGTCATTTCCATCAATCTCCAAGATGTTAAAACACAGACACACACACACACAAAAACATAGGCACCAAACTGTACACTAATTCAAGCCAAGACCTCAATTCCATTGCCAACTATTAAAAAATATAGCCAAAGAACTCCATATAAAGCCAAATTCAAACCTTCCCTTTTACTTATTTTTGCCAAAGATCATATATTAAGTGACAATTGCTCAACAGAAAACAGCCAGACTTAACCCTCTGAATTTCAAATCCGTAAAAGGAGCATGAAACATCAAACCTTTTCTGTATATGTTTCCTTTGGAAGCCTTGAAATTCTAATTCAAAATTGGAACTTTATCCTTTGTCTGTCACACAATATTATAATTCTAATACCCCATTCAAAAGACTTAGATTATAGTTATTGTTACCATTCCAAACAACTCAAGTTTCATTAAAATGACCTCATATTGCAATTCCAACTCCAAAAGGAACTTGAAAATGAGAAATGAAAATGGTTAGTTTGGTTCATTTCAATACCTTATAAGACTCCTCTTCCAATCTATCCTTGTTGCAATCAACCCATTCAGTGTATTGTTTCAAAAACACCTTATATCTATCCAAACACAAATCGTCAGTCTTTGAAACTGCTTTACTCTCCAAATCCTCCAATCTCACTCTCACAGACTGCATTTTATGTGATTCCCTAATAAACTCCAGCTCCTCTCTGTTCACTTCCCATCCTATGGGAGGCCAGTCCCTCGGCGCCACGTGTCTCACTGCCAACGGTGCAGCCCAAACCGTCTTCAACGGCTCCGGAATCTCACCCTTAATCTCAAATTGCTTCATGTACCACTCCTCCTCTGTGAGACCCATTTCTTCGATCTTCTTCGCTCTGTACTTTGGGGACAGCATTTTGAATGCTTCGATCGCTTCTGGTGACTGAAGAGGGACCTCTTCGCCTTCATCGAGAGATTTTCTGGCGAAATCGGCCTCTGGCGTGAGGATTTCTTCCCATGGAGCCCAATCACGATCGACCCAGTTCTTGCGTCGAGCTTCGTCTTCGGTTTCTTTATCTTTCCGGCCAAATGTTTGGATGAAATCGTCGTCGACCGGAAACTCGTCAGAGCTGAAGCATTTGGTGGTGGTGGTGGAGGACAAGGAAGGCTGAATTACGGTTTTGGTGAAGAAAGGAAGACACTGTAAGTGGTGGTTTAGGTGTTGGTGATCAGGGTTTAAGGGTTTAGGAAAGGAGAAGAAAGCAGGGCTTTGGAGGTTTATCATTTTGGCACGAATGACGAAAGAGATGGTGCTTTGGAGGTTTATCATTTTGTTTTCTCGAACGGATAACGTTTGGTTTTTTGAAAATTTTTATATTTAATTTCTATTAAATAACCTTGTTCGTCTTTATTTTTTGTTTTTATTTTAAAATTTAATTAAAAACTGTTTTTGTTTTCTCAAAAATTATAAAAACTATATAGATTTTGCTATCTGCCTCTTTTTTTTCATATTCTAATTTGCTGTCAACAAAATATATTATTTAATTATTTAATATATTAATTTAAATAAAAATTATGAATAATTTAATTTAATATTTAATTAATTAAAATTAATTATTAATAAGAATGATGAGTAATTTTTACTTAATGATTTTATTTAATTTTTGTAATAAATTAAATAAATTGATTTAAGAATTAAAATATCTTTAAAATAAATATTAATTTTAAATAAAAAGTTATTTTTAAATTATTTATTTTAATAAAATGAAATAATTTTATTAGTAATTTGTTAATAAATATTATATAAGAAATTAAAAATATTTAATTGAAAAATTATCTTTAACATTTAGAAATATAACTTCATTTACATTAACAATTAAATAGGTTTTTTATTTTTATTTAAAAGAAAACTAAAAAAGAAAACTTAAAACTACAACAGAAAAACAGAAGTGGAGTCAAACAATTCTTATAAATCATTTAATGAATTAAAACTAAAAAAATATGATAAATTTGACATAAATGTTTATTTTAGAAAACAAAATTCCAATCTTTAAAGTTTGATTAGTTTTCAATATGAACTCCAAGATTAATAATTGATAATAACCAAATTCTTGTTAATTTTGTTGCTAAGTAGGATAGTATAACCACTTCTCATCGGTCAGCATATGGTTGCACTTGGACGATTAAACAAATAGAAGACATATAAACTAGAAACACCAAAACAGCCACGCGCTAGCTGCGTGTTTGTAAAGAGTTGATAATTTGTGAGAAGATGTTGAACTGTTCATTCACAATGAAGAGCATATATACACGTTTACAAGAGGTTAGAGCAAATCCTAAATTGACGCTATAGCCTAAAGTAAGGGATCTGATTTCCTATTACAATATTCTATTAAATGATAATTACAACTAAATAAGGAAGGTCAAAATATGACTCTATCAGTGTTTGTTTTTGTTTTCTGCTATCTTTTCTCCTTGTAACAAAAAAAACCAAAACAAGCAGTGCAGCACTTGTTAGCTTCAACCATTCTTCTGAATTTTGCTTGTTAAGAGTTAAGTCCTTGGCCTGCAAAATTATGGCCCTTATCTCGCCAATTGGAGCCAACACCATCGATATGAAACCAACTGTTATATCACAAGAACACTTAGATGGTTCTAATATTCAGGATCTGAGGCATATGATGAGAAAGACAAGTGTCCTATGTAAGAAAGAGTAACTTTACGAGGAAGTTGTCATGGAAGTTACGTACATGAAGATTAAAAGCAGAGACAGAGTGAGTGAGAGGTTGTTAGACCCCCAATTAAGGTTACCTATACTAGAAAAAAAAAGGGCAAGAAAGAAAAGTTGATGCCAGGTGGCTCTGGATCGTTACTTAGGCCTGGAAAATAGAATATAGGGTTGTTACAAGTTTGTTACACCTTGGAAGGGAGAGAGATGAGAATAAATAAGAGCTCTCTGTTAGAAAAGAGGTAGAGAAGTCTATACTGAGATTTTCTTCCAGGAGAGAATAGGAGACTCTCTAATTCTCCTTACTGTATGGATCTTATTTTAATTAATACGTAATCTATTCATTGAGGTTGTGATACGCTACAGGAGGTTGAGGTCACTGCTCCGAGAAGATCATGTCGAATTACCTCAAAGCCGACTAGGTTCAAGGATTATATTTAAGTTGTTTTTAATTATTCATTTGTTTTAATTTTATTTTTACGTTGAGTGG
>JAOSBP010000006.1:28319858-28333442 GCA_027563825.1 Erythroxylum mucronatum | reverse complement strand
TTTTTCTAACTGGTATTTGGTTTATTTGGCTTATGAGAAACCGTGATACCTTTGGAGATCCAGATGTTGCTTGCCCGCTCAATTACGTTGTGCGATTGTGGAATAGAATACTTTGTTGGGCCCTCTGGGCACTACCGATCCTCTGGTCAGGCGGTGGGTTGGCTGGAATGTCCCTGTAGCGGGTGCGATCTGTGTGAATGTTGATGGGAGCTCTCAGGGTAACCTAGGTGAGGCTGGTTTTGGCGGAGTTCTTCGGGATTTGAATGGTACTTGGTTGGAGAGCTTCTTTGGTAGTATTGGCATTGCTACTAATATGGTTGCTGAGTTGTCGGCAATCTTCTTTGGTCTCCTCTTAGCCTGGGATAGGGGGCACAGGCATGTCGTCCTTTGCTCCGATTCTCTCGAAGCGATTCGTTTGATTCAAGATGGTCATTTTCTGGTTCATCCTCATGCTAACTTGTTGGGTGATATTTCCGCAATGTTACACTGGGATTGGACTGTTGTTCTGATTCATTGCCTGCGCGAAGGCAATCAAGTCGCTGATGTGCTTGCGAAAATGGGTAGTCGTTCTCCCACTTCCTTTCAGTTTTTGGACGCGCCTCCTCCTGAGGTTAGACTTAGTTTGTTAGCGGATAAGTTTGGGGTTCTCTTTGAACGTCACTAGCTTCCCTTTTATCGGGGTCATGTATTTTTCTTCCTTTCATTTGCATAAAAAAAACTAGAGCTGTATAATTGGATCAGCACCTTAAATGTTTTGATTTCACCTAATTTTAGAAATCTCATCCGGTTTTTCATCTTTATTTTTTATCCAATAATTAAAGCTTGTTTGGTTTCGAAGTTTACAAAAGTATCTTTACCATAATAAATAATACCTATTAGATAAGATGAAATCTTTCAACGAGAGGCTCACAAAAAGATCGAGACCAATTGTCATATCAGAAATAGATATACCTTTGTCCATCTTTTCAACTTCTTTAATTAAACGAGCTATCCTTTCATTATTCAAAACTAAAAGTCAGGAATCTTGAAAATAATCCGAAAGTTTGGGCTCTTTGTTGAGCTTTTAAGCTGGGGAGATTTCTTCATTTTCAAAATTCACGTATGACACTAAATCTTATATGAGCAAATTAATCAAATGAAATTTAATATCCATCAGACGGTGAAATGGGCATTGAAAGGGTAAAGCCACCAAGATATGAACCCAAAGATGTACAAGTAATTGGGTTATCTAAAAAATGATATAGATCACGCATTATGTTTTCTAATTTTTAGGATAGTCAATGGAGGTTTTCCACAATTGAAAATGGTTGATAGTATAGCCATAGTCATTGCCAGTCAGACTATAAAGACGGTAGACTATAAAGACAAATTGAGCTTTTTGTTCAGATAGGGGAATGCTTTATAGTTGATATCGGTTAAGGATTTGTCCTAGTTAGATACACAATTTAGCCAAGGTTTGAAACCATTATAAGAATTTCCATAGTACATAACTTTCATTATTGGGATTGGCAAGATGTTTATAAACATGCAAAGGAAAAAGAGCAATTGAACATGCATATAGGGCAGGTCAAGCCCAGAGAGGCCACATAGTTGGCTCAGGAAGAGTATCATAAATATGACGAAGAGTACGATGGAGTGATAACTTGTCAAAATGATAAGGATAGGGTGAAATTTTCAGGGTGATGAGAACAAGATGAAGGTAGTAAAAAAGTCCTTTAAGGAGAAGAACAACAATTTCATCTTGTGTTTGTGGAGATTTTTGATGATTGGATGGAAGGATTCCTTGATCCTGGCATAAAGGGGAAAATCCATAATTGAAAGGATTGAAGGAATTGGTTTTCTTATAATGGTAGAGAGAAATTAAATTTATTTTCTATGTCTGGAGAGAAAGTTAACAAGAACATTGTGATGACTTTTGATATGACGAATTGTGAATTTATAGCGAGAGAACCAATCTTGCCAACGAAGCAATTAGTTGTTAAGTAATATCTTCTTGTTAGGTTCAAGAATCTTTGGAAAGGATGTTATCCATTTCCGCCACAAAATGATAAGGGCTAAGGTGGACATTAAAATTTTCAATGCCTCTTTTTACCGCTAAGATCTCCCTGTAGATGGCATGGTAGTGCTTTTTTGATTCCTTAAACTGGCCCCTAGCATGGCCATATAACGTCATTTTCCATCAAATTTTCAATCAAGATGACACCTCAATAATGGTTACTAGCATCTATCTGAAGGATGCATTGGCCCTTGTCAAGAATCTTTAAAAGAGGTGGATGTTGAATGACTTGCCTCAAGTACTGGACAACTTTAGTTTGATCTTTACTATATGGTGGTGGATTCTTTCTTAGTAATTTGGACAAGGAACTTGTATAATTATCCATGTGTAGGATGAAATCTCAAATGTAATTAATAATTTCAAAGAATTGTTGAATTTGCTTTGTGCTGAGATTATCATCAACAAAATGTAATAGCTATATGTGGGTTGGCCTAATAAAATCCATTATGAAAATTCATACCTAAAAATTCTGTTTGGGTTGTTCCTATATAACTTTTCTTGGCTAAGAACATAGTCCTATGTTGCTTTGTGATATCCAAAAATGATTAAAGTAGTACCTTATGATCTTTATGGGTCTTTGAGTATAATAGGATGCCATCAATGTAGACCAAGACACTAGTAAGAATGGGTTTATAAATCTTTGTCATAGCTCTTTAAAATAGTGATGGAGCAACTTTACGTCCAAATGGCATGATAGTCTATTGATATTGAGTATTAGGGATACAGAAAATTGTCTTGCACCTTTCTTTTGGATCTATTCCCAATTGCTAAAAACTTGCTTTTAAGTCAAACTTAGAAAAGATTTTTTTATATTTTAGAAATATGACTTGAGTGTTGATCTTTAATAATAGAAACTTATCATCTTGGATGAATGCATTACGATGTTTGCAATCAATTAACAACCTCTTTGTTTCTCTCTTTTGTTATGCTCTTTTATTGATAGTCTGTTGCTAATTACCAAATAATAAATTCCTAGCTACCAAACTATGTGGTAAATGGCGAGCTAGGGTCGGACCGCAGAGAGTTGGGATGTAAATGCTATTTCAAATGTTGCATACAAAAGAAAACAAAACACCATGAAATGATGAAAACTGAACAACTAAGATGCAATAAATGTAAACAAAAAGACAAATATAACGCAAATTTAGAAAAGACTAATAAAAATGGTAAAGAAGTGGGTTGGAGATATCTTCGACGTTCCGGGATGTCCATTGATCCTTGAATCTAATTAAAAGGTACTCTCATCATGGTGTTAGTCTATGGACCCAATTAAGCTATCAAACCCTTAATTTCTTTAAAATAAGCAAAACTAATAAGATCTAGAAATGTACGATCTCCATTATAACCTAGAATAGGCTCTCTAAGTTCAACAGTGAAGGCACATTAGATACTAGGAAATAACTAACTTAGGCCACCTACTTATAAACTCGAAAGGTGTAACATAAAGGAATGGGATCCTAGATTAGTTGATTAAGTATCCTGACAAATTCAACTAATCTATTGCTACTTTTGGGAATCACTATGGACTATTACATATTACACGCTCATCCCTAGCCTTCGAATTAGAAAGCTACCTAAAGGGTGATCAAACCTATAAGCAATTCCTAATTCATGACATTTATCATAAATCCCAGACCTACAAGTACCAATTCAAGACAAGTTCAACTCCATTCTCACAATTTCTATCCTTCATCCTTAAAATATCTCTAAGCCCCTAAATTGTCTAGCCACGCATGTTCATACTAAGCACAATAGATATTAAATAAACAAAACCCATACTTAATTAAATAAAACTAGGGCTGGAAATTATAAATGAAGTGATAAAAACTAAAATTCAATACTAAATAGAAATCAAAACTCTTTATGCTAGCAAATAACTAATCATAACCTAAATTACAAAATATAAACTAATTGCATCAAAATAAAAATTCAAGCACACATAACTTCCATAAAATCCCAAATTAGTTGATCATGAATCTAAGAATATGCATAAATCCTAACTATTAAGCACAAATTAATCCAAAGCACCACAAATGAGCAAAAACCTATAACATAAACCATTAAACATTCAAATACCCAATAAATTCAGATATGAAAAATCACATAAGTAAACTCAAACAACCAAGATTAAAGCTGGAAAATTTGAAGGAATAAACATCCATTGATCTAACATAAGGTTCTTCACAAAATTCATGAATTTCAACTGTAAAATTCATTAAACATTCATTCTAAATATCCTAAAACATGTAAAAATGTGATTAACACTAATAAAGCTTTAAACCAATGGAATGAATATTAAGAGATTTGGATGTATGAGAATAAAGCAGTGAAACCGAAAGAAAATAGCCATTTATGGAAAGTAGTGAACGAACAATCTACTATAGCTAAAAACCAATGAAAAAGCTAAGGTAAAATGGAGTGAAGAAAATGTTGTAGCTGTCTTTACGGTGGAGAGCCTCTCCTAGAAAGCTAGCTCCAAGCCGCCACCTTGCCAAAACCCGTTGAAGCCATAACCATCATTTTTCTGCTTTTCTCCATGCTACCGCTACTGTTCTCTCTTTTTTCCTTTCCACGCTACCGCTACTGTGCTCTAATTTTATGAATAAAAATTCTAGTTCATTTTACTGTTCATCTCTTTTAAACCCATGTTCTCTTTTGCTGCTGTGCGACTGCGTTTTATGTTGTCTATTTGAATTTCTTCTCCTACGTTTTTTGCTCTTCCTTCCGCTGTCGTTTTTGACCCTTTTCCAACGTCTACTTTTTATCCATCCGTGCTTCTTATCGCTAGCTACTGCATGTCATTTTGATTCACTTCCTAGCCTTATACATTAAATTCATGTGAAGTACCATGCACCTCATGCACATCTTACGACTTCGTTTTATCCTTCTAGCTGCTGCTTTGCTTCTTTAGCATGGATTGCTCTGGCGTGGACCGCTGCGCTGCATTTCACCTTCTGCCTTGTCCTCTTGCACTGTGTTTTGGTCCATGCCTACAGTTGGTGCATTGTGATTTTGGTCTTTGCTTTTGCCCTATCCCACGCTATTGTTCTATGATTTTGTGAATTAATTGTTTGTCCATCTACAGTGTTCACCCTTTATTCAAGCTTCTTGCCTGTTTCTGCCACTACTTTACATTTTGTGTTAGCTAATATCGCTGCGCTGCGTTTTCTGCTCCTTGTTTCTACATTGCGTTTTAGTCTATATGGTGCTGTGCATTTTGACTGTGGAACGCTGCATTTTGCGGGCTGCGTGTTTGCTGCTCCTCGCCTATTAATGTCTGCTATACACATCATTTTATTCATGCTTTGGGTTTCTTACTGTGTTGCATTTTGGCTGCTCCTTATTTCTCATTTAATTGTTAGTCCACCCTACTATTCATCCTTCACGCAGCCGCTAATGCCCTTTTGTTATTGTATGTGTTTTGGTCCTGCCTAATGACAACGTTTCTCCTTTACTACGTTTGTGTTTTGGTTGTTGTGCTGTCGTCTAGTTCACGCTCCCAACACTGTTAAAACAGTTAATCCAAATGCTTCACATTAAACTTGTATTACTTTGTTTATAATTTCCAAAATTGATGTAACTTGCTTTTTGCTCCCTTTGAGTCTATCTTTTCTAATTTTGCTCCAACCTTTGTCAAACTTCTTCCTTTTAACATATATTTGTGTTCAATTCTTTAATCTCTATGTAACACAAAATGAACATGAATTAAGTATTTAAACACAAAAATAAAATTGAAAAGACATTGAAATGTATAAGAAAATATAAGATGATTCAATTCTATCAACTACCCCCACATTTGAACTATTGCTTGTCCTCAAGCAATTTAAAAATAACCAAGATATTTTGTCAATTTATTTTCAAAGAAAATCGAGTATCTGCAATCCTTCAAACTTTGACAAACCCAAGTATCGAGCTGCTACATATATCATAATCTTTTCTTCAATACGCATAAACAAAGTCAAAGGTAAACACCATTGATCAAAGGTAAAATAAAACTAAGATGAATTTTCCTCATGATGTTCAATCATTTCACTTAAATGTTCAAGGTCGGTATTTCACTTAATACTCCCTCTGAGAGACTACACTACTATAGGCTTGCAAATTTACCAATTCTCTACCACATAGATTACATGTTATTACGGATCAAAAAGGGCTTTTACTTAGGGTTGTAATGGGGTTTGGGTTAAGGCAAGGCAAAAAGGTCAAAGGGTAACTCACAAGTTTTAACAAAGTGCTAAGTAAGAAGGGACAACCAAACACAAATTCTAAGGTATGCATATAAATGCCACGAACTACAACTATTCATCATTAACTAATATCACTACATTTCCTTCAACAGTAGAAACAAAGATTTTCTTCTTTTTTTTCCTTGAATAACACTAAAACAATAAGGAAACAATAGTAGCACAAATCAATAGAACATGAGTAGAAGTTCCTCTCAAAACATCTCAAAATTGAATACAAAACAAAAGTCCCTAAATCATATACATCAAATGCTTACTCATTACTTCATTAAACTTGTGACAGGGAAAGGCTAATGGGTTTTCGGGTTTCAATGTAAGGTGATTAATTCATAAACAAACAAGGTTAAAGGTTCAAAAGGGTTAGTAAGGGGAAAATGAGTTGGTGGGTCATTTAAGCTAAAGGTTCGAAACAAAGAAGGCCTTAATCATTTTCATAAAGCATGCTTCTCATAGTTTCAAACCGGTTCAATGCAAGTTCTAAAGGTAATCTTCCTAGGGGAGCATCACACACAACAAAGAAACAGAATGACTATGAAATGCAGTTATATAGGCTCAAAACCTTGCATGTGCTTACATGAAAATCCATCTAAATTGCATACATTACTTAATCAGTCAAGTAACAAATTATTGACTGAGTTTATGCAACTAAGTACTTCAATAAATCTATATGATTCATCTTCCACTCAGGCTACCTAATCCAAATTCAACTGCTATGACAGAATGACATAGTTCAACATTTATCACAGTTCAAGTGCAAAAATACAAAAAATTTAAACTAGCCCCATCCCCACACTTATATGGGACATTGTCCCCAGTGTCGTTAAATCAATGAAAACACAAGTAAGGGGATGAGAACAGAAGGACTCCCTTGGATCAAAGAGGGCTCAACGACTTAAAAGTAGAATTCACAGCTCCAGTCTTACATTCCTAAAAACAAAACAGACAAAAAGCAATTAAGGTACTTAAATGAAAGCAACTGAAACAACAAATAAATAAAATAAAAGGATAAGGTTGGGGTGCCTCCCAATAAGCACTTGTTTAAGGTCACAATCCCGACCCCTATCAACCGATATTAATCAATGTATGTTAGAGCTTCAAGCTCCATCACCTCCAAGTTATGCATTTGAAATCCCTCAAAGTAAGGCTTGAGACGATGTCTATTGACTTTAAACTCTTCCCCAATATTGGCACTTCTGATCTCCACAGCTCCATGGGGATATACCTATATAACGTCAAAAGGACCTATCCATCGTGAGCGTAACTTACTTAGAAAAAGCTTGAGGTGTGAATGATATAAAAGTACTTTATGTCTAAGTATTCCTAGAGATGTTGCAATCATGGAATGCCTTAGTCTTTTCTTTATAAATCCGGGCATTCTCAAACGCTTTATATCGCAACTCTTTGAGCTCTTGTAATTGTAAACGTCTGTAGGTACCAACAGCTTCTGACTCCATGTTACACTTCTTGATTGCCCAATAAGCCTTATGTTGTAGCTCTACTGGAAGGTGACATGACTTCCCTAAAACAAGCCTGAATGGTGACATCCCTATTGGAGTCTTGTATGCAGTCCTGTATCCCTATAAGTGGCGTTAAGACACAAACTCCAATCCTTCCTATTGGGATTCACCGTCTTCTCTAAGATGAACTTCATCTATCGGTTGGACACCTTATCCTGACCACTCGTCTGAGGGTGATAATCAGTTGAGACTTGATGCATCACTTAATATTTCTTTAAGAGAGCCTCGATCATCCAATTGCAAAAGTGAGTCCCCTTGTCGCTGATATTGGCTCGCAAGACTCCAAACCTAGAGAAAATGTTAGATTTCAAGAAATTTCCAACCACCTGAGAATCGTCAGCTCGAGTAGCTTTTGCTTCTACCTATTTCGACACATAATCAATGGCAAGAAAAATATATTGAAATCCAAAAAACGAGGAAGGAAAGGGACTCATGAAATCCATGCTCCAAACATAAAAATCTCATAAATTAATATGGGAGTTTGAGGCATTTCCCTACGGGAACCTAACGTACGTGTGCGCTGACATTTGTCACAAGTCCTACATAAATCATATACATCTTGGAATAGAGATGACTTGTAAAACTCACACTTTAGAACCTTGCGAGCTATCTGCTTTGGGCCAAAATAACCTCCACTTGCATTAAGAGTGACAAAATGTCAAAATAGAAAGAAATTAATTGTCAAGTATGCACAGTCTGATGACTTGATCTGCATAAAACTCGCCACAGGTAAGGATCATCCCATACATAGAACTTTTCTTGGCTCTTCATCCTCTCCTTCTATGCCTTGGTGAAATCTATAGGAAATTGATGAGAAACCAAGAAATTCATTATATCATTGTACTAGGGAGCTGTCAACTGAACTACATGTACTTGCTCATTTAGAAAATCATCATTGATAGGGCCCGTGTCAGAACCATGCTCTACTAAACGGCTCCAATGATCTGTTATTCCATTCTCTGAGCCTCTCTTATCCTTGATCTCCACGTAGAACTGCTGAAGTAGGAGTATCCAACGGATAAGCCTCGGCTTTGCCTTATTCTTCGCCAGTAGGTACCTCAAAGTTATATGATTTGAATAAACAATAATCTTAGTACCTAATAAATAAGACCTAAACTTATCCAAAGCAAAAAAATACTGCAAGAAGCTCTTTTTCTGTGGTGGTGTAATTTGCTTGGGCGTCATTGAAGGTCTTCAAGGCATAATAAATAGCATGAGGGATCCGCCCCACTCTCTGGCCCAAAACTACTCCAATGGCATGGTTGGAGGCATCACATATAAGCTTAAATGGCAGACTCCAATATGGAGATTGTAAGATAAGTGCAGTAACTAACTTCTCCTTTAGAGCAACAAACGCCTTCTTACATTGCTCATCAAAAACAAACTCTTTATCCTTCTGAAGTAACCTATACAATTACTGTGCAACCTTGGAAAAGTCCTAAATGAACCTGCGATAAAACCCTGTATGGACAAAAAAAGTCGAACTCTCACACAGAAGCGGGGTAGGGCAAAGAAGAAACAAGGTCTATCTTGGCTCTATCAACCTCAATACCCTTAGCAGAAATCACATGTCCTAAAACAATCCCTTTTCGAAACATAAAATGACACTTTTCAACGGCGATAACATTTTCTTTTTGAAAGTAGAATTATATAAATTTGAGTAAAAAAAAGGAAACTAACGAAGAAAATAAGGTAGTTTACTTACTTTGTCAAAACATAAAATGACACTTTTCAGAATTAAGAATAAGGTTAGTTTCAAGACATTATTTAAGTACCAAAATGAGATGATCCAAGCATTGTTCAAATGAATCCCCATGCATGATAAAGTCATCCATGAAAACTTCAATGATTTTCTCAAGATACTA
Organism: Erythroxylum mucronatum; assembly: GCA_027563825.1. Classification (NCBI taxonomy): domain Eukaryota; kingdom Viridiplantae; phylum Streptophyta; class Magnoliopsida; order Malpighiales; family Erythroxylaceae; genus Erythroxylum; species Erythroxylum mucronatum. The sequence continues at coordinate 28,323,760 of JAOSBP010000006.1, read as the reverse complement.
AAAAAAGATGCTTATTATGCACCTTTGAAAGGTAGCAGGGGTGTTGCACAATCCAAAAGGCATCCTTCTGTAGGCAAAGGTGTCATACGAGCATGTAAAAGTCGTCTTCTCTTGGTCTTTCGAAGCAATAGCAACCTGAATATAACCTTAATAACCATCAAGAAAACAATAGTAAGCACGACCAACTAGATGTTCTAACATCTTATCAATAAAGGGTAGGAGAAAGTGGTCCTTTCTATACATCAAGTTGAGCTTGCAATAATCCACGCAAACTTGCCATCTATTATGTACCTGAGTTAGAACCATCTCTCCTCTCTCATTCTCCACAACTATAATGCCCGACTTCTTGGGAACCACCTGTAAAGGACTTACATACTTGCTGTTAGAGATGGAGTATATGACACCCATATCCAGGAACTTTATGACGTCCTTCTTCACTGCCTACAACATCGGTGGGTTGAGACGCCTTTGCACTTGACGGACTAGGGTAGCTCCTTCCTAAAAAAAATAATCATGCGCATGTATAAGGAAGGACTAATACCTTTAATAGCCGCAACTTTCCATCCCAATGTCGTCTAATACTCTTGCAACATACTAACGGGCTTTTCTTCTTGCACCTTTATAAGATCACTTGCTATGATAACTGGAAGTATGATGTTAGTGCCTAGATAAGCATGGCCAAAACAAACACGTGGCAAAAATCATTGAGAAAATAACAGGCTTATATGTAGCATCCTGTTTTCCCATGTTAAGGGTTAGAAATCTAGAATACTAAATATGAGAGATATTATTGAGAAATTCAGAAATGTATTTCATGTTCATGCATAATATTAGCATACACATACGTGAATTTGATTTTTTGAACACATTACAATGATTATTCATGCACTTATTTGACTTAATCCAGGATATAAATTATTTTTAAATGATTATGATGTGAATAGTAAATATTTTGTCTTGAAAACTGATTTGGTGAGTAAAATTATTGATTTAGAATTTTTGGTGAAAATTTGAAAAATTTTCTGAAATTATGAGTATTTTTGGACTAAGAAAAATGCCAAGTGATAAGACAATTGTTTTATAGTAGTAGAAATAAGTGTCAAATGGCAAATGGTATTAGGATTTGTTGAGAATGTAACATTAAAAATTGGGTGACAATTGGATTAGAAATTGGGTGACAAATGGACTAGAGATTATATGGTATTAAGTACCATAATTAAAAGATGTTAATTTGATTCTTTATGTGGTAATGTCGTGACACTCACCAAGTGTTTAGTTACTATATTATAAACCTACAATATTTTCATCTTGCAAGACAATCTTCATTGTCTTTCAATTTGTTACAAACTCTCATCTTCTTCTTTTCTTTCTCCATTCACAACCTTGACAACCCTCACTCACAATGTGATTTTTGTTAATATTCAACACTAGCCACTTTAAGATCTTTGCTATTTGTTCATCTTGTTACTAAAAACCTAACCTATTCCTCCTTGAAGATTTGATGATCGTATAAGCTTGGAGGCTAGGGTTTCATGGTAATTTTTGAAGAAGAGTTGAGTTAATCAAGCAAGTATATTGTTCTTCATGATTAGTTAAATAGAAACTTTTATGATGATAGTTAGAGATAAAATGAAGGTGACAATGGAGTAGAATGTGTGCAGAAATTTGATGAATGTATGTATTCGTTGATGTTATGTTTTTGTGTTTATGATCAACAATAGTTTATGATTTGTTTATGAATAATATTGAGCGTAAATGAAGGTGAAAATAAAGAGGAAATGAAATAGAAAAAATCAATATAAAATATGTATTAGATGTAAAATATAGGAGTTAAAAATCTGAAAAATTGAAAGAGAATGGCTGGAATATGTTAGCTGTAGTGTTTCCACTGAACGTGCATATGTATTTTAGCCATATCTTGATATATAGACATCCAAATGGGATGATTTTAGTTTTATATTAAACTAGAGACATATGGCTATATTTATCATGCGTGAATCGAAATTTAATTATGTTTATAAGAGTTTCAAATTTTGGCTTGAAGTTGAGTATTGTGTGATGTCACGGTGTGAGAACAGTCTGTAGTATTTTGGGTATAACTTCTGGAATACTGAATCAAATTGCATGAACTTGATGTCGTTAGAGATTTAAGACATATAGGAAAAGTTTTTTGGAAGAATGTATTTCCTAAATACCTCCTTTTCTATGTCAAAATGGCCATGCAAAATTGAACCAAAAATCTCTCTTGAGAAAAAACTGGAAAGGCCATCAACGTGACTTATTCTTATTTTGTGTGATGTTTGAAATAACAAATGGTAAGGTACTTTCCTATTATGCATTTAGAATTGAATGTGACTTGAAATGAACCTAGTTTGAGATTGAATAAGTTGATAAAGTGTTGGATATGTTTAGGCTAATGAATGGGGATATAAATTTAAGAATGAATTGTTGTTTACCACGTATTCAAATCTGAAATTTTGGAAATGTTATAAGAATAAAAGTGATCCTATGAAAGATAATGTGATCCAAAGAAGGTGAATGATGTGTATTAAGTAAAGGGAATGCTAAATTGGATATTTTGTGATCTTTTAATGCTTGAAAGATCTTAGTAAATGATTGGATGATGAACTTAGAATAATCTTGTACAAATGAAATGTAAATCTAAGTTTAATTTAGAAATATATGAGTTATGGAATATGAATGATCATAAGATGTGAATTAAGGAAACATACCCGGGATTGTCATTGAGCATGCATTATACATATCACATTATGTGTATGATTGAGTATTCTTGAAAATGTGCAAATTAGTAATGTGTAGATGTGTATGTATTGCATGATATAGAAGAGCAATTAGAACAACAACATCCAGACATTGTCGGGACGTTGAGGCAATAACTATTTGGAGCATACGGTAATTAACTTAGACGGTCTCACATTGATTTATTGTTTTGGTTAAATTATGAATTGAATTATTATATTATGTGAATGTGTTGATTCTAAACATTGAATGCCTGAGGTGTTTGATGTATGATAATATATTGGAAGTGCCCGTTGTATGTGAATTTAACAGAATACGTGATACTCAACTTAATTGTTGAATGTCAGACTAAGGTTCGATGGTGAATATGAATGCGAAAAAAAAATTGAGCACAAGTGAATGATTGAATACATATGATGCATTTCACTACATGAATGCATGCTAACAAACATGAAGTTGTGACCAGAGTCGCTTGTTAAAAAGAGCTTAAAGCTCAAAATGTGGTAAAAGCACTATATATAATGAGCCTTGTATCCCCAGTGGATAAGGGATAGTTATTAATGAGCCCGGTATCCACAATAGATACGAGACAGTAAAAAAGGCACTCGATCACAACAAAGTAATAAATGAAAGTGAGTCTTGTGAACATTGTACATACAATTTAATATGCATTATATGAATGGTTGAATTGAATTGTATGAACCGTCATGAATGTAAAAGGTGAATAAGTGAACCAAGTGTTATATGGTGCTATTTGATGATGGGTGAAAGGTGTGCATTATATGATGACATGAATTATTTGTGAACTTGAAACATGAACTATATGTGTTATATGTTATGAGTGAGCCATCAATGATGGATAGCTCTCTGAGTTCGCAAAATTCGTCAAAATTGCATCGTTGAGTTTGCAGGTTTGAGAGAGTGGCTTAGCTTCTAAAACAACTTAGAAGAGATCTAGTACTGTTTTTGGATAGAAGAAATGGCTCAAAAGTCGGTTGACTGAGGCCAAAGGATTTATATAGAATTTTGTATAGTTCCTCATTCATGTAACATTTAGCATTTTTTGTAATAGAGCTATAGACTCTGATAGTTCTTTGATATTATATATAAAGATGAAGTATGTATGCTACAATGTATATTCG
>JAOSBP010000006.1:28304635-28317095 GCA_027563825.1 Erythroxylum mucronatum | reverse complement strand
CAATAGTTAGAGGCTTTTTGGTACTAAGTTAGTACTATTTTTGGATAGTCCATTGAGCATCTCATTATTGAGCATCCCGATGTATTTTGTTATCAGTATAGACTTGTTGTATTAATTGCCATTGAAATGACAGTATTAAATGATTGCATTTAGAGCTTTAATGTGCATGAATGTATGGTTAGTGAGATACGTTTGCTTCCGCAAATTATATTTCTCATTTTTTTTCGACGGGTTTGGGGCCCAAAGGCCCTCGATTGTGTTTCCGTTCCGGTTAGTTGGGTCTCCGGTACGGGGCCCAGTACTGTACGACTGGGCTCCGGGATCGGGTCCCAACAGGGGGTTAATTAAATAACTAATTAATTGAAATTAATACGAAAACAAATTAAATCAACTGAATTTAAATATGAGAAAGTCAAGATTACCAAACTACGAGTCAAGGGAAAGATCTCATCTAATTGTAACACTGATCATTGGTTTAAAAAAGAATATTTTAATGATTCAAGTTGTTAGTCTGAAACATATTAAGATAATTGTAATAAGTATCAAAGTTTCCTAAATTAGTTAGTCTAAACTCAACATCCAAACCAAAACTTATCATCTATTGACTAGATGTAATAACATTCCATATCAAATAAATGATAGCTATAAGCTTTATAAAAAGATTGAACCCTAAATTAAATAATCGAGATAACTGCAACTATTCAATTTAGTTTTCTTATTTATCATAAGTTAAATATAGAAATTTATAAATAATCTATTTGCTACTTGTACCATTTCTTCATGAAAATTGCGGACCATTGACTTCCTGGATAGCAATAGAATAATCAATATCAAATTAAATTATCAGATTAATCGATTATTAATCATTCATAAAACATGATAAATCTAAACAAGAAATACTTGAATTAAAACGTGAGAATACAAAACCTTACAAGGTTACAACTAGAATATCAAATCCCCTTGAATCAGAACGATTGAGGTTAACCACATATGGCTTTTGCTCCAATAACAAAAATAGAAGAAAGAATAAGAATTGTGAAAAACATAAGAAGAGAGAACATTTTTCTGTTGTGAGGAAAAGTGTCTATCTAAAACGAATTCAGGTTCCTACGTGATAAGGATAAGGATAAGGCAAAGTGTTCCAGTTAAACTCCAACTCTTCAAGTTATCGGCCTTATCCACTGCATTAGTCTCTTCACTTTATCCAAAATTTGTCATTATCGTCAATAAAGTCCCAATTTGATGCAATCTCTACTTTTCATCTCCTAAAACAAAACAAATATTAATTTTAACATTTAAGCACAAAAATAAATTCAAAATAAAGGAGATAATATAAAATAATATGTCAAGATGAGATCTTATCATATATCCATGTAACCAATGGCTAGATTTGGTTTGTGATACTTTTCTAGGAGCAACTAGAACTTGACATATGGTCGTGTGACTACTGGCCTTTTGGGTCGTACTTGACATCATGTACATTGGGTCATCATCTTCTTTAAGAGAAGAGGTTTCATCATCAGAAGATTTGCCATCAAAGATTGCAAGCAGAGTCCCTTTATCTTCACTAGATTGTTCCTAAAAAAGAGATTCAATGTCTTCGTCTATCTCTAATGGGCATCTTGGCTTCCTTGTATTGTAGGATCTTCATATCTTTTTTTGATTTTTTAGGATAGCTTTTTGTATAGTGGTTGGATTTTCCACAAATATAACATCAGTTTGACTTTCTAGCAACTTAAGCACACCTTCTGAAGAATCTTATTCTCTTTTTCTTCTTTCTATTGAAAGGATGACTTCTCAATGGTTTTCTACTGAAGTGTTTTCCCTTCTTTATGTGAATGCAAATTTCTTCGTATCTTTGCATTTTATCTTTAAGTACGACTTCTTACATGTTTGTTTGAGTTAAGGTCCACCTTTTAGCATAAATTTGAAGAACATATGTTGCTCACATAATTTATCTAGTGTCACCAAAGCTAATTGAGAGATTTCTTTTGAGAGATTCAGACATATCCTCATGAAAGGAATTGATTTTTCTCTATAATTCAGGTTAAAGTCTATCAAGGTGAAGATGGAATTTTTTCCTCAAAGGAAATATGCTAAAGACCTTCTCAACAAATTTGACATGCGCAAACCTGTGGCTACACCTATGAATGTCAATCAAAAGTTACAACTTTAAGATGGAGCAAAAATGGTAGATGATAGAAGATTTAGAAGCCTAGTTGGAGGCTTCATCTATTTAACGCACACTAGACTCGATATCGCATTTTCTATTGGTGTTATTTCTAGGTTTATCCAACAACCTTCAAAGGGTCATTATGGAGCAGCAAAGCGGGTATTGCGTTACCTTGTTGGAAATTTAGAGTATGGAATTTGGTACTCTAAAACTTCCAACTTCAGATTGTGTGGATTCACAAGTAGTAGTTAGGTAAGTACTACTATTTCATAACAATACTTAACGTTTGTGACTTTCAATTAAGAGGGAGTACTGATGAATAATTCAAAGATAATATTGTTATGAGTCAAGCAAGCTTGTTTAAATTGTTTCCTTTATTTTAGCTATTCAAACTTTTGAATTTTTATTTTGTTTGATTAATCTTTATCGAGATATTTGCTCAAATTTGTTATTTTGTTGTCTATATATTTAAGCCTTCATTCTAGTGTTATATACACACTTGACCATCAATAAGTTATCTCTTGCATTAATCTCTTCCCTTACTCTTTCACGTTTTGTTTAACGAACAAGGATCATCAATAATTAATAGACGGTCATATAACAATTTTAATCCTATTTAGCTAAAAAGAGATTTTAAATTATGAATTAATTCTTAATAAAAAGACCAACAATTAAAAAAAATTAATATCCCGTCATCGAAACAATTAAATGGTGACAACTTGAGCTAATATTTTGTAATTTTAAATAAAGAAGAAATGAAAAATTCGACTCCTCAACTCACACGGCATATGTGATATTCAAAGGAACTTTTGGTCTCTTTGTTAATGTAGAAAAGGAAATGACTATTGGGATATATTAGTTGACCGAACTCTGGTCAATAAATTCAATATTGAGATATATTAGTTAAGTGGGCCAAGTGGGAGTTATTTTTCAATCAATTCACCGACAGTGATACACTTCGGCCCCTCAGGAACCTGTGATGCAGCTTTCCTTCATATCGACAACTTAAATGAATAACAAAGACATTATTGAAATTTTTTCACAATTTAAATTGATAGCTTAATTTATTAAAAATATTAATTTCTACATTACTAAACTATTATTTCTTACTTTAATTAAATACTAATACATTTCATTATTATTTAACTGAATTTTGTCGCATAGAAATCATCATTAATTGTTATTATCTATCATATTATAATTAAATAGTTTATAGATAATGAATTTTGGTTTATACTTATTTAATTTAACGTGTATATGCTTTAATTAATTGATTCATATATGTGTCATTTATTAAAATATTTCATACATTCTAGTTAATAAGTTTTGATCTGAAATTATTTAAAATGCAAATGGGCAATTTTAAATTTTAACTTGTAATTTAAGATATATATTATTTTGTGTTATTTTACTATTGTGCTATAATTTTTGTATGATTATATGTTAAACAAACTTTTAACTGTTGTTTAATTGAGTTTGAGTTTGCTAAATGCATGTCATTTATAATCAATGGACACACTTCCCTGAGTCCCAAGAGACATAATTTAAGATTAAGATTTTAAGGTGTTTATCAATTATTAAGTTTTAATAATTATTGTTAGATAAAATATAGGTGATTTTTAATTTGATGATCATTATAATTATAATGAGTATTATAAATTCAAAATGTTTATTAATATATAAAATTTATTTAGTCTATATATTACTTATGATGGCTATAAAATTTAATAAAAAATAATCATATAATTACCTTTTACGATTAACTCAAAATTTGAGTTAGTTATTTTTCTTTTCTAATTTTTAAAAAGCTAATAGATCTGCAAAAATTTTCAAAATCCATCTCCAATTAGAACACCCATACCTAATCTGTGAATTTCGGCCAGACTGAAATTTTCGAATTTCTTGTGATATTTTTCCTCTTTTTGATCCATTTTCGTCTTTTTGGCATTGACAACCACATGTGAACATTTAACAATTAATTCCGTTAATTTATGAACACAAATTTCACAAATCAACCAAAATTAAATCCAACAGAAATGCATTATAATTGACCTAACACACACTCTCTTCTTTTTGTCCCTCACAGCTGCCAACGTTAAAGTCTAATTGTGTGTAACATTATTCTCCACTTTCTATTTTGTGTGGGTCCCTGGAGCTTGTGTGCTTTCCTTGTTTTGGCTGCCTTGGTGAGTTATTTTTTTCTCCTCCCATGTACAGTTGATTTCATTTGGAACTCCTTTAGGTCTGCGTGATTTTTGTTTCTTTTTGTCTGTGGCGTGATTTTCATTTCCACTTGGATGTGTGGTCGGCGTGTCCTCTTGCCGGTAGCTTCCCTGTTTGTTCACGCCTCCAACTCCTGTTAAAACTTAGCTCACCGATGCTCCTACATTTTCTTCTCCTCTGATTGCGTTTTGGACTGGTGTTGAACTGTTCTTTAATTAATTATTGTTGCAGTCATTTACAACAAAAATCAAGTACAATTCCGACAAAGTAAACATGAACAATTATAAATGTAAATTCAGGCGAACCAAGCAATTTAGCAAGAAAAATATATATAACCCAATAATTAATCCAGAAATTAAGAAAAAATGCCATGAAATTTAATAAGAAAATGCATCCAACACAAAATGATTTATAAAGTCACGACTTTAAAAAAAGGATTTATAAGGACTTAAGTATTATATCTTAGTATTTCTTTGAATATTCTCATAAGAATTTATGCTTACGTTTCAATTTGCTTCAGTCAGTCAGTTAAAATTAAATAAATTAAAACCTATTTGCCTATGTTCAAAATAAAAAATAATTATTTAAATTAATGTTAGAAACTAAATTGAAAAATGTAGTAGTTAATAGGCATAAAAATTTTAAATATATGAAAATGTAACCCCTTAATAAATTAGCCTTATCTTATAACTAAAACCAAAAAAAGATTTTAAATAATTGTATCTATTAAAATTAACATTAGAATAATTTTTAGACATAATAAGTAATAAATATTTGTAGAAACATTTTTATGTTTAAAAATATTTAAATATAAAAATATATTTTTAATTAAAGCTTTAATTCTTCTTAATTACAAAATTTAATCCAAGTATTAATAATTACAATAAATGTAACTTGAAACTTTCCTACCCAACTTAATCTTTGAATATAACATTATAGAAAAATTTGGTTAGTATAAAAAAATTTGGTAGCGGTTTTTGTATTGAAAAATATCAAATCCAATTATACTTATTTTTTAATTAAAAATGGAATAATTTTTAAAAAATAATGATGCTAATCACAAAATTTTATTAAATAAAAAATTGATTGAATTTTTGAATAATTTATGCTTATCTATCTTTGTCTCTGTCTTGCTCCTCTCATCTTTTGTAATTTGTAATAACTTTTGGACATAATCGTCTTTTTGTCCCTTAATTTTTCAACCGTTAGAGGAAAATAGGAACGTTTTCAAAAACAGTGAATTAGGTTTAATCCGCTAACCCAATTAACTGATTATTAAACATGATTATCAGTGGTTTGATATAGTTAGATTACCAAATACCTCTCAATCTGTCAAAAAATAGTTAATCAGTTATTTATCAAACAAGGCCTATATCACCTTAGACCTTTTTAGGTTGAATATGATTTTGATTTAATTGTATGACATTAGACTCTTTTAATTGGTACCATTTAAAACTCTGAGTAAAATGAAATTGCTTCATCACTTGGAGTCAATTGTTATTAGGAAAATATAATAAGTATTATAAATTTAAAATATTTATAAATTACTTATATATATATATATATAATAGTTAAATTTTGAATACTTATTTTTCTTTTTTAAATTCATAAAAGCTAATAAAAACTTATTAGTTTATTATAAATCATATTTAAATTATTTAATTATTTAGTCAAGTTTAAACAAGAGATAAGTAAAAATTATAACATATTTTATACTTCTACTTACTATTATTTTAAATCATTTATATAGTACATTTGAGCGAATAATGTTATATTTTATTATTAATAGCTTAAGATATTTAATTTCATATTTTATCTGAAAAGAGATTAAATTATATTAAATATTTTTTAGGTTTAATGGAGCTTAAAGAAGCAAACAAAAACACAGCAACAGTCCACGCCAAAACGCTCGCAACCAGAACAAGAAGGATAGAAACAACACAGTAGTAGGAGAACACTCAAGAAGTAGTGAAAAAGGCAGAAAGCAAAGATGGAAAACGACACAGCTTGGAGGAGAGAAATTTCGATAGCCAAAATGTAGGCAGTCTAGCCAAAAAAACGTAACATCCAGTAAAGAAGATAAAACAACTGCACAAAGAGGAGCAAACAACCAAGGAAAAATGCAACGTCCAAAAATAAACTTAACAACACAACAGAAGAAAGAAAAACGCAAACGTAGCGGCGGGTAGCAAGAATAGAAACGCACAACCAACAGAGAAAAAAAATGCAGACGATGGAAAACACGTCTTCATCTCAAACATCGGATAAGAGAATATCAGTCTCAAATTCATTTGAAATGGATTAGGTAAGAGGCAGGAAGAAGTTGAAACTTATCAAAGCATAGCAGCCTACGACGTTTGGAGGCATTTTTTAGGCTATAAAATGGCAGCAGTAGCAGGGAAAATAAAATGAGCAAATTATTGAAGATCTCTATCTTTTACTTGATTGTAGGGATTAACTTTACTATTTTAGATGAGATCATATCCCTTGTTATATGGAACGTAGTAATCTTGTAAAGCTGTTATATTATATAAGAACATGTACATCTCATGGAATAAACAATTTTTATTCTCTCATATTTGTTTTGGTTATGTTTCGTTCATCATCATTCTGTTCTTTTGACATGGTATCAAAGCAATAAGCTCCTGGTGTTGATCCAAACTACCCTTCCGCGTTTTGTCTTCTAGCGACGACAACAATACTGTCAAGGCAGAACACTCATTCACCAAGATGGATGTGTCATCTCCTTTATTCGTTCAACCGTCCGATTAGCCGGGACAGGTGATTGTGCCAGTTAAATTGAATGAAGTTAACTACCCCTCATGGAGCAAATCCATTATTCATGCTCTCACTGCCAAGAACAAATTCGGATTCCTCAATGGCTCCATTCAACCGCTGTTAGAGGATGAAGAACCCATTGAATACAATCTCTGGAAGCAATCCAACAGCCTCCTGTTATCATGGCTCATCAATGCTGTCGAACCACACATCGACGAAAGCATCGTCCACGCAAAGACGACACAAAAAGTTTGGGAGGACCTCAGAGATCAGTATTCCCAGAAAAACGCCCCAGCCATATTTGATGTACAGAAGAAGATAACAACAATGTCTCAAGGCTCAATGACGATAGCTGCTTATTACATAAAAACTAAGGCCTTCTGGGAAGAGCTTGATGCCTATCGAGTTCGTCCTATCTGCAATCAGATGAAGGCGCACCGTGATGAACGTGAGGAAGACAAATTAATTCAATTCCTCATGGGGTTTAATGAGAGTTTTAAGACGATTCGCAGCAACATCTTGATGATGACTCCTCTACCGAATGTGCGCCAGGGATATTCACTTATTATTCAGGAAGAAACACAACATCGTTTATCTTCTGAGGTTACTAATAATTTTTCCATTGCAGCATCCATACAAAGTGCAGGAAATAATTCTTCAAAGAAAGGCAAATTTTGTGATCACTGTTCTCGGCCAGGTCACACAATTGAGGAGTGCCGCACTTTAAAATATCACTGCAAATTTTGTGATAAAAAAGGACACACTGAGGACAGATGCAGGCAAAAGAAATCGCAGCTGGACGTTAAAGGGAATCCTCGCACGACTGCCAATGCGGTCGACTCCCAAACGGCGACTGACATCAATTGTGGCAACATTGCTGGTTTTGGCTTCACAACAGATCAGATTCAACAGTTGGCTAGTGTTGTTGCTTCCCTAAATCAAAGTTCGCACTCCGGTAATAATGATGTGTTCATTAATGCTGCAGGTCTATTTACACACTCTCAAAATATGTCCATTAATTCTGCTATCACAAAGCCTTGGATCTTGGACAGTGGTGCAATAGACCACATCACCTCTGATCCTACATTATTTTCACACACTACACCACCCACTGTCTCGTCCGTCCATTTACCCACAGGCACCACAGCCTGAATAACATCCACAGGCACTATCCCTTTTACCCCACAAATTACACTAGATAATGTGTTGTGTGTCCCTAACTTTAATTTAAATCTTATATCAGCAAGCAAATTGACCACTGATCTTAACTGCTGTGTCATTTTTTCCCCATGGTTGCCTTTTGCAGGATCTGGCTTTGGGGAAGATGATTGGCTTGGGTAAACAACGTGATGGCCTATACTACGTCACTCCTTCAATAAAACCAACTCCCCGTACCTTTCACGTTACACCCACTTCCGATATATGGCACAAAAGACTCGGACACCCTTCGGCCGAGCGCTTTAAATTGTTTTCTTCCATTTTACCCAATAAAAGTGTAATCCCTACAAATAAATGTGACATTTGTCCGTTAGCAAAACAAACACGTTTGCCTTTTCCTTCCAGCACAATCACTACAAATGCTGCTTTTGATCTCTTGCATTGTGATATATGGGGGCCTCATAAAATAGAGTCTCATACGGGTGTACATTTTTTTCCCACCATCGTCGATGACTACACACGCTGCACTTGTGTGTTTTTAATGAAGAATAAATCAGAGACTTCTCAATTACTCAAATCCTTTATCACCTATGCATACACTCAATTTCATTCATCTGTCAAAGCTATCCGAGTTGATAATGGGCTCGAATTTTCTTCCCTGCGAGATTTTTTTATGCAAAATGGCATTGAATACCAGCGTACATGCGTTTACACACCACAACAAAATGGTGTTGTGGAACGCAAACACCGTCATCTTCTCACCGTTGCCCGCTCACTACTATTTCAAGCACATTTACCTCTTCAATTTTGGGGCGATTGTGTTCTCACTTCTGCCTATCTAATTAACCGCACTCCCACACCTCTTCTTGCCAATAAAACTCCCTATGAACTACTCTACCATTGACCGCCATCTCTCCTTCACCTGAAAGTATTCGGTTGCCTCTACTACGCTACTGTCGTCTAACCCCTTCAAAAATTTGACTCTCGCGCCCGAAAGTGCATTTTTGTCGGCTATCCCAATACCCAAAAAGGATATAAACTCTTTGATCTTTCATCCCACACATTCTTCATCAGTCGTGATGTTACTTTTCACGAAGATACTTTCCCATATTCCTTTCCCTCACTGCCAGCCTTGCCTACATCTTCGCCTATGTTGCATTCTCCCGTCTTGGACGACGATTTGTCTCCTTCTACTTCACCTACCACATTACCATCTCCTGACACCCTCTCTTCTCCTACTCCTTTGCCACCGCCTGAGTCTCCTTCCCACTCATCCGGGACCTCCCAACCAACCTCACTTTTCTCTCCTCCGAACGAGTCCACTCCTCCCGCGTCCAGGCCCCGTCGATCACGGCATGAACGAAAGCCCCCCTCCTGACATGCCATTTACGACATGGGTCCCCAAGCTAATCATTCTATCTCGGACAGTTCTTCTAAAGGTTCCAGGTATCCTTTATCCCACTTTCTTTCTTGTCATAAATTATCACCTACACACCGTCGTTTTCTTGCCAATATTACTGTCCACAAAGAACCCACTTCTTATGCAGAAGCTGTCCAGGATCCTCGGTGGCGTGATGCAATGGCTGCGGAGTTAGATGCATTACAGCTAAACAATACCTGGTCCTTGGTCCCACTTCCGCTGAATCACAAGTCTATTGGCTGTCGGTGGGTTTACAAGATCAAGTTCCATTCTGATGGCAGTGTTAAGTGCTACAAAGCGTGTCTTGTAGCCAAAGGTTACACTCAGGTTGAGGGCATTGATTATCAGGAAGCATTCTCTCCCACTGCTAAACTGACAACTATTTGATGTTTGCTTTCTGTTGCAGCTTCTCGAAACTGGCATACCCATCAGGTTGATGTTCAGAAAGCATTTTTACATGGTGCCTTGCACGAATCTGTCTGCATGGACTTGCCTCCCGGTCACAGCCAACAGGGGGAGAATCTGGTATGTCGGCTTAACAAGTCCCTATATGGTCTAAAGCAAGCTTCCAGAAACTGGTTCTCAACCTTTTCTGACACTATTAAGTGATATGGGTATCGCCAGTCCAAAGCAGATTATTCTTTATTTGTTCGAATTGTAGGTACAGCTATCACAGTGATCCTCTTATATGTCGATGATATCCTTTTGACCGGTAACGACATCGATGAAATACAGCGTCTTAAGAAACAATTACTTGATCACTTTCGCATCAAAGATCTTGGCACATTGAAATATTTCCTTGGCATTGAATTCTCCCACTCTTCTAAGGGTATTTTTATGTCTCAGTGAAAATATGCCTTGGACATTCTTGATGATGCTGGACTTACTGGAGCCCGTCCTGATTGGTTTCCCATGGAGCAAAATCTCCGGCTGTCCATTGACGACGGCAAACCACTATCGAATCCCACTAACTACAGCCGCTTGATTGGTCGGTTGATCTACCTCACTGTCACGCGAACGGATTTAGTTTACTCTATTCGCACATTAAGTCAATTTATGCATGAGCCTCGTAAACCCCATTGGGATGCTGCCTTAAGAGTTCTCCGATACATAAAAGGGACTCCTGGACAAGGTTTATTACTTGCGTCCAACAATGATCTTCAGCTGAAGGCCTTCTGTGATTCTGACTGGGCCGGTTGTCGTACCACTAGAAGATCCATCACGGGTTACTGCATTTTCCTAGGAAGCTCACTCGTGTCCTAGAAATCGAAAAAGCAGGTTAATGTGTCCCGCTCCTCAGCAAAAGCGAAATATAGGGCCATGGCTAACACATGCCTTGAGCTGCAATGGCTTCATTACATTTTGCGAGACTTAGGCGTATTGCCAAAATCTCCTACACCATTATATTGCGACAATCAGGCTGCATTAAACATAGCTGCCAATCCAGTTTTTCATGAGAGGACCAAACATATTGAAATAGACTGCCACATTGTGCGTGAGAAGCTACAAGCTAAGATGATCAGTCCCTCATACGTGCCAACTCGCTACCAACTTGCAGATATATTCACTAAGCCACTTGGAAAGGAACAATTCACGAGCTTAAGAGACAAGTTGGGCATTCACAACATTCACGCTCCAACTTGAGGGGGAGTATTGAAGATCACGATCTTTTACTTGATTATAGGGATTGACTTTACTTTTTTAGAAAAGATCATATCCCTTATTATAAGAAACGTTGTAATCTTGTAAAGCTATTGTATTATATAAGGACATGTACATCTCATGGAATAAACAACCTTTATTCTCCCATATTTGTTTGCTTATGTTTCATTCATCATCGTTCTCTTTTTGACACTAAGGGAGAGTTTGGTTTGAGGGTTTGGGAATGAAGGAATAGAATAATTGCAAAAAATAGTGTTTGTTTTGGGGTTTTCAATTCCAAGGGAATGAATTTATTCCATTAAATTTGGGAATCTACTAAACCCTCCAAAGGGGGTGGGTATCAAGTTTTCATTTCAATCTAGTAGTTACTATTTATACCCCTCCCCACACGAGCAATTTTTATTCTTAATTATATTATTAAAGTCATCGTTATCGTCATCATTATTATTATTACTATTATTATTATTATTAATTATTGTTATTATCATTATTTATTATTATAATTTTAAACTTATTATTATTATTATTATTATTAATTATTAATTTTAAACTTCTTATTATTTGTTATTACGTAGGTAATTTACCTATGTAAACACTAGTCCGTAGGATTTTTTTTTTCTCCTCCTCGCCATCCTGGCCTTCAGTTCCATACACCATCGTCGTCGTCTTGATCTTTGATTAATCGTACATCGTGGTTAGTTATTCCTCATTTGCACTTGTTTTTTTTTAAATTTTTTTACTTGTTATTGTTAGGGAAGCTTTTGTTATTTTTTTTTAAATTTTGCTAATAAGTCTCCATATTTTTCAAAATTTTTGTTACTGGTTGATATTATAAATATTGTAGGTACCGGACGAAACACGCCGGTACTGACTGATATTTATATTTGGTACATAAGCACCTTTACTTCGTACCATTCTCCGGTATGGAATTCAAAATCTTGCCCCCGAGTGGACTTTAAATTCAACAGTATGATATTATTTTGTTAATTTATTAATTTTACTGATTTGATAAAATGATATTGTTTTTGTTAATCGAAAAAGTTATT
>JAOSBP010000006.1:28279904-28296850 GCA_027563825.1 Erythroxylum mucronatum | reverse complement strand
TCAACTTGATTCTTCTGCTACGTGAACCATATGAAAACGGAGACAATCAGAAGACTAACTACGTTCATGAAACGGGTACTTGCCAGTCAGAAAAGACCACAAGCCTCGTATGATCGATAGGTTCAATGACTGTCGGCAAATATTAAAACATACTTCTTAATTATTAATTTATTTAATGTTTTATTAAAATAAGTAATTTATAAATTATTATGTTGACGAAAGTCAATTCTCCATTCATGGAATGTGATTTAATTGCAGGATAAATATAAAGTTTTCAAGTAAAATAGGTTCTTGGAATCACTTCAGAGAATTTAGAGTGCACTGCAGCATAATAATGAAAGCAATAATATAGGGTCCATACTCCGTCCCTTCTAATTAATTTAACTCACACTTTTCACATCTTAAATAAAGTAATTGATAAATTTATAATGACAGACTCAATTAATAATAATTGGGGCATCTTAAACTTCAAGATAATTTAAAAATCGTTTTACGCCACTTGGAAATTGTAGACAATGACGCAATACTTACTTATTTAGAGTCAGACAACAAAATAATTATCGATGAGCTCGACCCAATTTTACTGATATTTGAGTTTATCTTAAACTTTTGAAAAAAAAACTTTTGAACTTTGAGATAAACTAAAATTCTGCTGTTTGATTTGATCTAGCTTGACGGCTTAAAAAAAATGACATCCTTTAAATTAAAAAAGAAAAATAGACAGTTAATGATTGTGTAGTTTTAAGTGAGAGAAAAAAGCTCTGGTTTAGTGAGAGAAAAGTTGGCGTCTTCGTTTTGCTGTGGTTCTCTGCGTTTTTCTGGCTTTCTCGGCTGCGGCCCCGACTTCGGTTGTTTCGACTGGTTTGCAAGTAACATTGGTCCCCATGGAAGCCCTCGACCCCGAGGGACAACCTTCCAAACGAGGTCGCACTAGGAAGCGGGCTGACGAGCCTTCTCCTCCCAAGCCCACGTATAGTGCTGCGGTAGTGGGCGCTTCCGGCGAGGAGGGCGTTACTCCGCCAGGGCCCTGGTTGGAGGAGGCCCCTGTCGAAGTTGATGCTGGCGATATTCTGGCCACCAAAGGGGCGACAGGCGGAAGTATCCAGCTGTCCCAACCTTTTAGGGATAAACTTGATAAGCAATGGGAGCAAGCAGTTGCGGTGAAACTGTTAGGGCGTCGGGTCAGCTTTCGCACGATGTTTGACAGGCTGCATCATTTATGGCGTCCCCGTGGTCCTCTGAAGATTGTCGATCTGGAGCATGGCTTCTTTCTCGTCAAATTTCAGATTGAATCCGATTACCTCAATGTTCTCACTAACGGGCCGTGGGTGATTTTTGGCCAAGCTCTCTCTGTCCAGCGCTGGACACCGAGTTTCCGACCGACTCAGGCGACTGTTTCCCGCGCCGTGATCTGGATTCGGATTCCAAATTTGCCCATAGCACGTTATCATCCTCTGATTCTCCAGGCGGTGGGAAACTTAGTGGGCACAACAGTGAAGCTTGATGAGGCCACGTTCCAGGCTCAAAGAGGGCGTTACGCCAGGATCGCGGTGGATGTCGACTTGAGTGTCCCTTTGTGCCCGACGGTTGAGTTGGACGGGGAGACGTTGATGGTTGAGTACGAAGGGATTCCTCAAGTTTGCTTCCACTGTGGGATGATCGGACATGCCAATGGAGCCTGTCCGAAGGCGGTGCCCGCTGTCCCTGGCACTAGTTCTCCATCGCCGACAGTCAGCGACCCAGTCTCTGCCCCTTCAGCGTCGTCGGACCAGCCCGCGTCTGGCCCACCGGCAGGGACAGGCTCTGCGTACGGGCCTTGGATCAACGTTCAGAGGCGACCCCCGAAAGTAGCGCAACCCAGGCCAGGTCGCGTCGGGGCCACTCAGGCGACCTCTCCGGCAAGCCAGCGCAACCGCCGACCCTCGCGCCATCCAGTGATGCCCACCGTTGCAACGTCCTCTAGCGCCGGCTCTCGGTTCAACGTTCTGGAGCAGGAAGTGACTCCTGCAGCAACGACCGTTGCTCAGGACGTGACTACTTCAGCAAAGCCTACTGCAGCCCCAGCATCATCCCATCAGCCGACTCCCTCGGGGCTTGGGCAACGATTTGAGTTTTCTCATTTAGTTGAAATGGGACAGCCCATTTTTAGGGGAGGGACGGGTTCAACTAGACCAACCAGATCTGGTCACAAAGGTAAAGCTGTTGGGCAGGGCCCCAGAGCTCCAGCAAGTAGGCCTGCCGTTAACCGCGGACCCGACCCGGCTCCGTTAATGGGGTCTCTGATCCCGCTCCAACCCACACCCACTAATCAAAATGTAGTGGTCGCCCTCCCGACCCACACTGAAATGGTTTGTGACACACATCTTGTCACGGACCAGTCAGCGAGTGAGTCTATGTCTCCCCAACCTATGCCGGGTGACGAGGATTCCAGTGTAGGGACAGCTGTGGGCCAGGTGGTGGAGTCTGACCCCCCCAATGTTCCTCCGGATATCGACCTAGCCCTGCCCACACAGCCGGAGGTTCCGGCTCAGGGCCTTGTTGAGGCGATGGTTACCCATTTTTCGGCAGCGGCGGGCCGGGAGGCCCACGACGATGTTTCGGTTTCACCCCCGCGTGTGGGTTGATTTCCCCCTCCCCGTCTTGTTATGTCGATCCTCATATGGAATTGTCAGGGGGCAGGTGGGTCTGCGTTCCGTACTGTGTTGCATAATTATATCCGGCTGTACAAACCGGGTATTTTGGTGCTGTTGGAACCGCGTATTAGTGGCGCTCGGGCTCTCTCCGTCATCCGGTCCGTCGGGTTTGATTTTTCCTTCCGCGTTGAAGCCAATGGTTTCTCGGGGGGTATTTGGCTTCTGTGGACAGGGGAGATCCAGGTTTCAATTCTTTTAGCTCACCGGCAACTCATCCATACCCACGTGACTCTCGGGTCGTCCTCTTTTGCCTTCACCGCAGTTTATGCTAGTCCTCAAGTGGCCACTCAGAATTTTCTCTGGCCAGTTTTATCTTGGATCGGTCAGTCCACTCATCACCCCTGGCTTGTCGGCGGTGATTTTAACGCTAAGCTGGACATTGCGGATAAGAGAGGTGGCAGTCCGTCCACGCGGGTGGTTAACCCTCGCTTTTGCGAATGGGTGCATCACTGTGGGCTTCACGATTTGGGGTATGTGGGCTCGAAATTTACTTGGCGTCGGGGGTCGGTTCTAGCCCGTCTTGATCGGATGTTCGGGTCGACGGCTTGGATGCACTCCTTCCCTCACACGGAGAACCATCATCTTCCCTTCCTCGGCTCGGACCATCGGCCTCAACTCCTCCACCTTTTGCAACCGCCTCCCCGCCCCTCCGGGCCTCCCCCGTTCCGCTTCCAAAATGCCTGGCTTGCTCATTCTGCGTTTCCTGAGGTGGTTACCACCCATTGGCATCCAACTGACACGTCGATGAGCCAAACGCTTGCCCACTTTTCCGAACAGCTTCTCCGTTGGAATTCCAACGTTTTTGGCAACATTTCTCATCGGAAGAAACGTCTGGTTGCTCGTCTCAAGGGTATACAGCGAGCTATGCTGACCGATCATTCTGATGCGCTTCTTGCTCTAGAGGAGTCTCTGAGTCATGAACTGCTGCAGGTGTTAGGCGAAGAGGAACTGCTCTGGCACCAGAAAGCTCGTTGTGACTGGATTTCGCAAGGGGACCGGAACACTAAGTATTACCATACGGTCACATTAACCAAGCGCAAGCGTCTGCGGGTTGGCCGGCTCACGGATTCTTCTGGTCAGATCATTACGGATCCGGAGCAGTTGCGCCAGCTGGCTCGTACCCACTTTCTCCAGCTTTATTCGGTGGTTCCTGGGCCTTTGCTTCCGTTCCCTACCACTCGAACCTTCCCCCCTCTGTCTGAAGCGCACATCGCTCGCCTGGCCCGGCCGGTCCTAGCTACGGAGGTCAAAGGGGCGATTTTTGCCATGGCCCCAAATAAAGCCCCAGGTGTTGACGGGTTTAATGCTCTTTTCTTTCAACAACACTGGGAGACTATTGGGCCTGGGGTGGTGTCGTTTATCACTAAGACCTTCAACCTTGAGCGGTGGGAACACGAGTTCAATAAGACATTGTTGGTCTTACTTCCTAAAATTCCGGTTCCGCACCAGATTACTCAATTTCGGCCCATTAGTTTGTGTACTGTTTTGTACAAGGCCATAGCTAAAATCATTGTGCACAGGTTACAAGATCACATGCCTCATTGGGTAGCTGAGACCCAATGCAGTTTTATTCCCGGGCGCCATATCACTGACAATATCATTATCGCTCAGGAGGTGATTCATACTATGCGTAAGAAGACGGGTAGGACGGGGTACTTAGCGGTTAAAGTGGACTTAGACAAAGCGTATGACCGCCTGCGTTGGGATTTTCTCCACGACACGCTACTCTCCATTGGTCTCCCCGCGACCCTTATTCGTGTGATTATGAATTGTGTGACGACTGTTTCCTTCCAAATTGCCTGGCAGGGCTCCGTTTCCGACCCTTTTCAGCCTTCGCGGGGGCTTCGACAAGGCGACCCGCTCTCTCCCTATCTTTTTGTCCTTTGCCTGGAGCGGCTCGGGCATCTTATCGTGAGCGAGGTGACGAGTGGGCATTGGAAACCTATCCAGCTGGGGCGCTCTGGCCCCCCTCTCTCCCATCTATTCTTCGCAGACGATCTTGTTCTTTTTGCTCAGGCCGAGGTCTCCCAGGCAATAGTCATAGCCCGCACTTTAGAGAGTTTCTGTGTGGCGTCCGGCCAGCAAGTTAGTACCGAGAAGACCCGGATATTTTTTTCCAAAAATGTCTCTGTCGAGATGACTCGAAGCATCAGTCAGGGGTTACAGATCTCTAGCACTACAAACCTTGGTAAGTATCTTGGCATTCCTCTCTTTCACGACCGCATGTCTCGGCACACTTTCCAGTACATTTTGGACGCGCTTCAGCGGAAACTAGCCGGTTGGCGGGCCCACACTTTGTCGCTTGCAGGGCGGGTTACTCTTTGCCAGTCCGTTATGGCGGCTCTCCCCGTTTTCACAATGCAAACTGTCCGCCTCCCCCGCCAACTGTGTGACGACATTGAGAAGCTTATGCGCGACTTTATCTGGGGGTCTGCAAACACTCCGCGGAAAATTCATCTGGTCCGGTGGCAGTCGGTTTGTCAACCTAAAGCTGCTGGGGGTCTTGGCATCAGACGGATCCGCCCTACCAATGATGCCCACCTCGCCAAACTCGGCTGGGCTCTCCTGACGAAACCGACGGCTCTTTGGGTTCAAGTTCTTCACGGGAAGTATAAGTTCGAGACTTCCACTCTCCCCCTGAGGATCACGCGTCCCGGGGCCTCTGTGGTTTGGCGGAGCATCTCGACAGTCTGGCCTATTGTTCGCCAGGGGAGCGTTTGGACGCTCGGGTCGGGTCGGCGTATTCTTTTTTGGCGGGACAGTTGGGTGCCAGGTTGGGGCCCTCTGCTCCATGTAGTGACTTCTCCCGTTCCGGACCATCTTCTGGCTGACACGGTTGCTGATTATATGCAGCCTGAGGGGAGTTGGGTATGGCCAGCCTTCCAACTCTACTTGCCGGCTGAAGCCTGTCTGGCAATCGCTGCTCTCTCCCCCCCGGTGGAGGGCCATGGGGACGATACGCTTTCCTGGGGTCCTACGCCTCATGGGAGATTTACTGTAGCCTCCGCGTATGACCTTCAAGAGGGTAGCCCTTTTGCCACCGATCACACTCTGTGGCAGCTTATCTGGAAGTGGCCTGGCCCGCAAAGGGTTCGGTCTTACCTGTGGTTACTGGCTAAATGTAAACTCTTGACGAACCAGCAGCGTGTGGTCCGGCATATCGCTGTTGACAGGGGTTGCCATTTCTGTGGCCAGGAAGAGACGACCCTCCACGCGGTCCGGGATTGCCCGCGGGTGCAATCTTTTTGGCGCCGCTTTCCTAGCCTGGTGGTGGCTGAGTCTTTTTTCCAACTAGCTGAGAAGCCTTGGCTCGTTACAAACCTTGGATCTCCCTCGCGTCTAAACCAGGACGCTTGGGCCACGATTTTTGGTGTCGCTGTGTGGTTTCTTTGGAAATGGCGTAACAATAGCATTTTCGAATGTGGTTTTGTTTGGCCGGCGGACGGAACGCATACTGTTTTGGATTACGTGGCCTGGATAGGTCGTGCACGCGCTATGGAAATTCGAGTTTTTCCGGGCCAGGGTCTAGCGCCGGGCAGTCCTGTGGGCTGGTCGAAGCCCCAGGAGGGTTGGGTGAAATTAAATGCGGACGGCGCCTTTCAAGAGGGCACTCTCCTGACCACAGCCGGCGGCTTAATTCGGGATTGTCAGGGGCGTTGGCTGGGTGGTTTTCAGCAACTGCTGGCGAGGGGCTCGCCAGTAACTGCTGAACTTTGGGGCATGTTCACCGGCCTCAACTGCGCCTGGGATTTGGGGTTCAGCCGGGTTATCGTTGAGATCGATTCACTCGAGGTAATTAACCTTCTCTCGGCTTCTCATGACCCTATGTTTGACGGGGTTTTCTTGCTTGCAGGTATCCGAGACTTGCTTCACCGCGACTGGGAGGTCCGTCTGCAACATGCTTTTCGGGAGGCTAACCAGTGTGCCGACAGGCTGGCACGTTTTGCCAGGGTTTTACGACCGGGCTTGCACCTCCTTCAGGCCCCTCCGGATTTCCTTCAGGAGATTCTTCACAGTGATGCGTCTGGCGTGCTGTATCCCCGCCAACAGCGCTAGTTTTGTTTCTTTGTCCCTTGTAATCAAAAAAAAAAAAAAAGAAAAAAAAAAAAGAAAAATAGACGAAACTCAAATTTTAGTTATGTGCTTCAAGTCTGATCGAACTTTAGGCCCAACCCAAACTAAGGTACTAACTTTTAGGTCGAGTTCGAGCCTAAGCAATCCACTGCCATCCCCACCAATACTAATTATAATTGATTTTTGTTACAGGCAAACTTAGATTGTGCATTCTCATTTTCTTAGCCTGTGCTTCCTCATCATTACGTTTTTTTTATGCCATTTGTGAGTTGTTATTTGTTACTGATAATTTGGTTCTGTTTTCAAATTGTTCTTTTTGAGTTTTGTCTGATAAAGAGAAGATCATCAACTGTTGCAAGATATTTTTAGATTAAGATGTCACTTTTATAAACTATTCTAACTAGCGAAGTTAAACTTTAATTATATGAGTATAATTTAAATTCATCTAAATTAAGAAGTTTGATCATTTATGGGACTCTATTTTATCATTTGGATGAAACTATGTAAATTAGGAAGTTTCATCATCTTTAGGACTCCATTTCCCTCTTCATCACACTTGTTGTCAATTTTGGCAATGGGTCGGCCCATCCAACATCAAGCTCAATCTAAAATTTTAAATTCAGGCTCTAACCCACAAATTTGGATTTAGATTCAAACTTGGACCAAAGTATGATCCTTGTTAGAAATAACAGTGCATGAAGACAAGATGCGGAATCAATAAAACAAGTGTGCTCCTCACTTTATTCACCAGTCAACTGCTCTTTATATATATAGAGCTTCCATGAACATTGAGTAAATAACAAACTTGACTTAGAAATAGGAAGCTGTCCTATCAGACTTTAACAACTTGAGCGTTAAGTAAACAACACACTAACAATTAGCAGATCTTCCTCCTCATTTTTCTCAACTGCTTTGAATCATTCTTTCAACACTCCCCCTTGATTCAAAGCTAGTTATGCACAACAGGTTTCTAATTTCTTCAAACTTGACTTGCGGCAGAGCTTTTGTGAATAAATCAGCCAGTTGCATCTCTGACCTACAAAAATCCATCTTGGTTTCTTCGCTTGCAATAAGATCCCTTGTAAAGTGATGCTTAACCTCTATATGTTGTGTTCTACCATGCATCACTGGATTCCTTGTCATCGCCATAGTGTTAGAAATCACCAACTAATTTTAGAGTCTTGTAGAAAATTCTAGATCTAAGAAAACTCTAGATATGTATTAAAAAAAATCTAGAAAAATCTTGCAGGTGGGCAACTTGCAAATCTAGAATTTTCTTGCAACTTGTACAAGTTGGCGATACAAGTTGGCAAGTTGATGATGCAAGTTGGCAAGTGGATGCAAGTTGCCAACTAGTAAGTCTAGAATCTTCTAGGTTGGTGGTGCTTGTCTATGAATAGGCAATAGCACCATTTGTTGTTGTACCACCAAATAGAGAGAGAAAAGTGAGTTCTAGAGAGAGAAAAAGAGTCCTAAGTGTAGTGCGTCTGTGTTTCGTTCTTCATCCTTCTGTTTTTTGTTTCCCTTCAGTGTGTGTGGAGTCTTGTATTTAGTCCCTTTATTAATAAAATTATCGTCGAATTTTTTAACAGATGACAATCAAGAGTGAGCAGCAACCACCATATAGCAAAGTTCAGATTGGTTTCAATCAAAAGCTTGCTTTTGTACAAATGGGCAGAAAAAAGACTCTTCAAAACAAGCTAGTTTGGTAAGAAAAATAGGAAACAATGTTCTCTAGTCGAAAGTTCTCATAGAATGGGCATTTTTTAATGAAAAACAAACTATTCTGTGAGTATGAGAATGTGTATACAGCTGTTGAGAGGGGCTTTGCTTATGAATTTGCCCATTCCACAAACTCATCAATTTGCCCATTCCGAGCTCGAAAATTTCTAAATCTAAGATCTGCAAGGAACTCAACAAAACCTAATTCTAGAATAAAAATAAAAAAAGCGCCGAAAAAGAAAAAACGAAACTCACTTAGCATTCTTGGTATCGAACTTTGATTTACCTCCTTTCATCACAAATCCTGCAAGTCATATCGCAGATCAACTACAAAAACTCTGAAAACAAATCAAACAAAGTGGAAATCGATAAAAACCTATACAACAACTGAAAAGGAACTTACCGGTGCAATTAGGCAGAGATGTGCTTCGAGTTTCAGAGAGAGATATAGAGAGAGATGAGAGGAATGGAAAAGAGTGGAGGGGGTTATTTGTTAGGGACCGAAAGGCGAAGAAGAAGAAGAAACCAAAAGAAGAAACGTGACAGAAGAAACTAGCAAACCGGTTGGAAATGAATACTTTTAAATATTAATTGAACAAACCGAGACGTTTTCTTCAACAAAACGTCGTGGTTCCTATTTTGTGACGTTTTATTAAAAAAAATGTTACGAAAAGTGTGACAAATCTGCGACGTTTTTATAAAACGTCGTGAAAAATTGGCTCTTTAAAAAACGTCACGAAAAGGCTGAACAATTTGGGACGTTTTTTGTATTTGTTGTAGTGTGCTTCTATGGTTTCCTACAATCCCACCCTCTCCTCCTTGTGCAATGCCAAGCCGAAGAATTTGATCCTACCTCTGCTCTCTATGCCAATCCAAGGCAAATGGAAGGTTTGATTCTTATTACTTTATCTGTTTATTATTTATCTTCTTATGCAAACTTTTTGTGGCAAGTCATATTCCTTGAAGGAGAGGTAATTGGAGCTCCAGAATCTTTTCAGACCAGAAATTGGTGCTTTCTAAAAGCTGTAACTTGAAAAAGAAAAAAGAGAGAAACAAGAAGAATCAAAGCAGTATTTTCCCTTTTTCTATTCTTTTGCTGTTTACAGTTGTAAACAGTAATGGTCAGGTGTCCGCGTTGAAAATGCAAAGCATCTCGATGATCCTTCACAAGTATGTGATTGTACTTTATGATGTTCGGGATATTGGAAACGTGTTTGGTATGGCTGTCGCCTGTAGGGGAAGCAATACGTTATTTCTCAAATGACCTGAAATGACAGCTTGTATCTTTTAAAACAACTGCAGCAAGGGTGGAACTATCTTGTCAAGGCAATGCTCTGATTCTTCCTATGATACGGTATCTGCAGAGCCGTAGTCGACCCGCTAAAGACAGTCCGTGCAGAGACGGCTAATGTGCTCATTCCATAGAGTTACCACGAATATTCAAGTACTGAAAGGGGCGGCGGGTGGCCCTAACTGGTTTTGGTGAAGCTTTAACGTTCTTTTTTGAACTAAGGTTACTTACGACACTTTTGAGTCTTCTATGACTTTGTGCAAAGCAATTAGGTTCCTTCCGGGTTAAGAGTTTTTCAGAGACTATAGTGTATGAAGCCTCCACTTTCAGCGGATTGCCTACCAAACTGTGCTTCTGTAGCTTCCTTGTTTAGCATCTGAACAACTAAACCACGTCATGTAAAATGAAATGGAAGCACTCTAAAGTTCCATGGAAAAAACAAAAACTTGATGTGACCATCGTCTTATCTAATTGTCTGGCCGAGAGGTTAAACTAAGAATATGGAAAGGGCCCAATACACTGGGACGAACGGCATATATGTCTTTTTGTCCAATGCCCATATATTTCAATATACCACCGCTTAGGTCGACAACAATGAAGCCAGCAGTTTTTTTGTCAATTTCGAATGAATATGCTGTTAAAATTCGTTAAGAACTATAGAACAGCAGGAAACAAGAAAATGCTGATAGGTTCTTTCAGAGCTCTCTCTATGAGTCTTCAAAGATAAAGAAGGGGAGGGAGAGAGAGAGAGAGAGCGAGAGAGAGGCATAGAGTAAGCTTCGGCTATGGCGTTTTCTTTATTGTCAAATGAGTTCGACAATGAAACAGGAAATGAGACGAGTGGATTCAATCTCAGCCTCTCGGCTATGGCTTGCTATCCTTATCCTTTTTTTCCCATGTTGGATAACAATGATTCAGCTAAGTTCCTTCCGTTCCCCAAAGAGGCGCAACATCCTAAAAGGGTCAAACGAACAGCGAGTGTTGCAGACTTCAATGAAAGAAATAGCAGCCATTTTAGTGGAGGAAGCAGCAGCAGTTCCGATAGTCATAGCATGATGAGTCGCAGTAAGAGCGTTAATAGCTTGCCAAAGCTTCATTTTCGGGATCATATATGGGCTTATAGTCAAAGATATCACGCAGCAGAAGCAATTGAAGAAGCAGCTTCTGATGTGATCGGTACGAAAGAGATTAGGAATGAAGAAGATGATAGTGCTAATGAAATAAGGCTCGTTCAGCTTCTAATTTCCTGTGCAGAAGCAGTAGCTTGTCGAGACAAGACTTACGCGTTAGCATTACTGTCTGAACTTAGATCAAATACTTTGGTGTTTGGTTCTTCTTTCCAGCGAGTTGCGTCCTGCTTTGTTCAAGGCCTCGCTGAAAGGCTCTCTCTCCTTCAAACATTAGGGTCTATTGGACTTGTTGCACCCGTCATGAACATAATGGACGTTGCCTCTGATAGAAAGGAAGAAGCTTTAAGCCTTGTTTATGAAATTTGCCCCCATTTTCAGTTTTGTCACTTTGTGGCCAATTCTTCCATATTGGAAGCCTTTGAGGGAGAGAGTTATGTCCATGTGGTCGACCTGGGGATGACCCTTGGTCTGCCATATGGTCACCAATGGCGCCGGCTGCTTCAAATCCTTGGCACTCGTGCCGCGAAACAACCTAACCAACTTCGAATCACTGGCGTTGGCCTTCGTGTTGATAGGTTCCGGGTCATTGGTGACGAACTCGAGAAGTATGCTAAAGAATTGGGAATCAATTTGGAGTTCGCGGTTGTTGAAAGTAACCTGGAAAATTTGCATCCCGAAGACATCAAAATTCAAGATGGTGAAGTTCTTGTTGTTAACAGCATCCTTCAGCTTCATAACGTGGTGAAGGAGAGTAGAGGAGCTCTGAATTCTGTGCTGCGAATCATTCATAAACTCTCACCCAAAGTTCTTGTCCTTGTTGAGCAAGACTCAAGCCACAATGGACCGTTCTTTCTTGGGAGATTTATGGAAGCTTTGCATTACTATTCAGCAATTTTTGATTCCCTAGACGCTATGCTGCCCAGATATGACACAAGACGTGCCAAAATCGAACAATTCTACTTTGCCGAAGAGATTAAGAACATAGTGAGCTGTGAAGGTCCATCGAGAGTGGAGCGACACGAGAGGTTGGACCAGTGGCGACGGAGGATGAGCCGTGCGGGGTTTCAGGCTGCACCTATTAAGACGTTAGCTCAGGCCAAGCAATGGATAAGAAACATTAAAGCTTGTGATGGCTACACTGTTGTGGAAGAGAAGGGTTGCTTGGTACTTGGTTGGAAATCAAGGCCTATAATTGCTGCTTCTTGCTGGAAATGCTAAACCAAGTTGAAAATTGGAACGGTTGGTTAAGGTCTTGGGTACTCCAGGCAAGTTTACAGCAACAAGCGTCATATGTTACATGAACTAGAGGCTTTTCCAAATAGTTTGGGAAAACCTGAAGATACTTGGAAGTTTGGAGACTTGATTCCTTTCTTGGAAAAAAACAAGTGTAGGTGATCATTTACTAATATACTCATAATAAGTGTCGTTTTAGATATATCTTAATTATTTAAAATAAGTGTTATTTTTGACTTTGTATGCATGTTTATAATTTTACTTCCACAATTAACCTTTAATTTCTCTCTCATCTTAATTACATATATCACAATTTCAAGGCAATTTAATAATATTCAATTTCTCTCACATGTTAATTAATAAGGGTATATCTATAATTTCATTAACTTTCTTAATAAACGTGCGTTTTTTTAAAACGACACTTATTATGAATTGGAGGGTGTAATAATTAAGGTGAAGGTTAATAATTTTCACTTTTCAAGATACCAAATAAGAAAATAATATTTTATAAATCCTTCGTTAAGTCCAAAAAGACTTGGCTTGAATCCTCAACTTCCTTTCCCCAGAAAGGCAGTTGGAAGCTTCTATTGCCCATTAATGTTGGGATTGTATAATGACAGATGCTTGAAACTATTGTCCAATGCTTAATAATCACAAGACAAGGCAATCTTGATTTTGTAGATGATCAAGACAAGCGATTCAGAAATTTTGATTTTAAATTATATTTTATTTTAAAACATTATTGTTAATAGTTTTATTTAAATTATTTTATTACAAATAAAGTTGAATTATTCACTTTTATAATAAAGACCTAATGATACACTTTAAAATATTACGTAAAGATTTATGTTATTTTATTCATTTTCAAAAATAATTATATTTAAAATTGATAATTTTTACTTAAATTTACAATATTAATTATAAATAAAATTAATTAAACAATAAATACATAAAATTTTAATTTATTTTTATTTTTTCAGAAGTTACATGAGAGAGATGAATCGTGTATATTCACTTCCTATCAAAATTTTAAACTAACGAATGAATTGACTATTTTAATGAATGATTATGGCAAAAAATACATATGATAATTACAAAGCGACCACAATAATAAATAAAAGAGAGTTATCTATAGTAATTCAACAAAAACAACCTTGCGTCCATCTCCATTCTCCAAGCTTCACTTAGAAATTTACTGTCTTCATTCTTCAATAAGTAAAAAGCAATTCCCTATACAACATTTTTTCTTTGTCACGAGTGAAGAGTTTTCTTACAATTGTCTTATTTTATTACAAGTGAAGAGTAGTCTTTTATAAATTTTGTTCAATATTAAGAGTAACCTAATTTACAAAGATATGTCCTAATTAATTTCTCCATTTACTACAAGTGAAGAGTAGTCCTTTACAAATCTTGTTCGAGATTAAGAGTAACCTTTATAAAAATATATCCTAATTAATTTCTCTAATTACAACAAGTATACAACTCAAAAAATCCATATATTGCTCACAACAATAGACAATGACTTAATATGTGCTATATACACATGCACTCTCTAGTTTGTTAATATGTGTTAAGTCCATCGTATTTCTCATAACTTATATATTATCTATTTATACTAAAAACAACCTAAAATAATCCTTAGGAATAAAGAACAGTGGTTACAATGACTAGTAACGGTGATATTGGTCGACCAATATATAAACTTTCAATACATGAAATTTTTACCATTCAGAATACATTGGTCAACCACTTAAAGATATTAATCGACTAATATATCAACCAACATATTGACAAACTCATGATACACAATTTACTAACTTTTAATTTTTGTTTTTGGGTTACAAAGAGGAAAATACTACGCTAAAGCAAAGCTCTAGGGTACACTATGCCTAGCGCAGAGGAGTTCCTGGACGCCAACAGGGGGCTCCTGAAGAATGTGAAAGCCCGGACTGGAGAAGCCAGCAAGTCGAACGAGACTGTCTGTGCACTGGTTCCCTTCCTAGAAAGTATGCTGAAGGTGATCATCAACTCCCGGTTCAACAGCTGTTGTATTCCTATAACCAAAAAAGAAACTTCGGTTAGCACTAAAGGTGGATTAGAGAGAACATTAATAACCTTGAGGGAGTCAGTTTCGACCACCACCCGTCGAAAACCCAAGTTTCAGGTCAGCGTGATGCCGGAGAACACTCCCCAGAGTTCAGCAGTAAGAGACAAACCCTTCGCGAGGCATTTCTTGAACCCCCCTTGCCAGGTCCCATTCCAATCACGAATAAGCCCCCCAGCGGAAGCCGTGGTGGAGCCCTGGGCCAAAGCTCCATCAGAATTTACCTTGACCCATCCCGGTGGAGGCTTCGTCCAACCCAAGAAGGATCCCACTAGAAGGCCTTGCGAGGGAAACACACAAGTTGCCATCGCCCTAGCTCGGGCGATCCACCCCACATAATCCATGACAACAATGTGTCCGTCTTCTGGCCAAACAAAGTCCGGCTCAAACAGGCTCCTGTTCCGCCACTTCTAAAGGAACCAACAAGTCACGCCAAAGACGGTGGCCCGCGTTTCCTGCTGAACCGCCGTTTGTTGAGTAAGGTTCAAGGTCAACCATTGCTCCTCTTCAAAATATATTGGTTGACCACACTCATACATGGTAGACTAGTGAGCCACAAAAATAAGTTTTTCAACAAAATTTTAAGTACTTTCAAAGACTAAAACACATTTCTTCAAAAAAAAAAGATTCAAAACTATTTTAAAAGTTCTCCAAAAGTTTGTTTAAAAATCAAAATAAATTTTCTCTTGATTATACATTTTTTTTGCATTATGCTCTATATGCAAATGATCTTGTAATGATTAAACCTTTAATTCCTTGAAATGATCAAGATAAGATTATAAGAAGGATACAAAGATTTTCTTAGGTCTTTATATGGTTTATTCCTTCTTATTTTTGGTTTTTCACTTGAATTTCATTTATGTTATAATTTACTTATTGTCTTTATCCTTTGATTGATTAATTGACTCATTTGACTCCTTTATTCACTTTATCCTTTGATTGATTAATTGACTCATTTGACTCCTTTATTCACTTTACCCTTTTATTGAACTTTAGTTTTTACCTATTAGCTTATTAATATCACTAAGGATAAAAATATTAGTAGTAACATATTTTGTCATTACCAAAATTATAAGTTGTTGGATGCATTTTCTTATTAGAATTAATGAATTTTTTCTTAATTTTTGGATTAATTATTGGGTTTTATACATATTTCACCCACTAATTTGTTTAGTTCCCTTGAATATGCATTTATAATGGTTTATGTTTAATTTGTAAATGGAAAAAAAAGAAAAGATAATGAATATGACTTTGATTGAAAAAAGGCACAAAATTTTGTTGCCATGTTAGGATTGTTGTTTGTTACCAGAAAGAATGCCCAAAACGCAAGCCAGCAAGGAATTAATTTGGGGAGGATTTTGACTAGGACACCATAGAGAGTCCAAAACGCAATCAACTAGAGGCATCTAGGGGGAGGCGACAGCTCCAAAGGTGACACAAGGAAAGCAACAACAGACAGAAAATCACGCAGTAATTGAGCACACCAGGCACACCACACCGACAGGCCCACCACGCAGACATTAGAAGGAGCTTCAGACCATAAAAAAGGGACACACACAACATTCACGCTAAAGAGAGGAGCGCACCAGCTAGAAGAGAACAATAACTCAGTCGGTGTGCTAGGTTTTAAATGGAATGGAGAGAACTAAATTGTCATGTCAAGGAACAGTGGAGAGGGGCCAAGGAAAAAAACTTGAGTGCATGGACAACAGGAGCAAATAAAATTGTCAAAAAAAAACATGCAAGAGAGACCCCACCAGGGGAGAGCTCCAAGAGACCCACTACGTTACACGCTAAAAGAAAAGGAAAACAACAAAAATATAGGGTGGCTAAGACAATATTCTGGAGGCAGCTGGTGACGAGGGGCTTCAACGTTGGCAGCACAGTCAAAGAGAAGGTAAGAAGATAGCTTGAGGCTGGGAGCTTGAGAATAAGCAATAGGTGGAAGAGCTTCAGAGAAAAAAACAATGAACAAGCAATAGGTGGAACAAGCAGAGGGGAGAAGCACGACGCATACACCAAGAGAGAAAGTGAGAAGCTAGAGAAGAGACGTGGTTAGCTAGTGGTTTAAAAGAAAACAACGTGAGTTGGGCTAGAGAGGAGACATGGGCAGCTAGTGGTATATGGAATAATGTTGATCTTGTTGTAAGATAAGGAGAAAATGAAAACAACGCACAACAGAGAGGAGCAACAAGGAGCTACAGTGGAGCAGACGATGACCCACCAAGAGACTTGACGCAGCTGAAGAGGAAGCTCCACGCACCACACAGACGCCGACATCTTGCTATAGTGGAAAATGAAAATGACACTGAGGGGAAGATCACGCTACAAGGGAGCAGTGGACACCAACGCAACAACTCCAAGAGAACGCACACATAGTGAGTGAGGAGAGATCCACCATTGAGAGAGCTACAAAGAGCACAGTGACACAACATTAGAGGGAGACCCGAAACTTATTTATTTTATATTCTATTATTTAATTTCTCCTAATGTTATTTGCTGAGCATAATCTATGTGGTTTTCATCTTATCATGATTGAGTAGTTTCCTCAAAGCTTCAAGGTTGGGCTGAAGCTTTTAGCTAATTTTTATGGATTAAATCTTGGTTGATTTATAAATATGAATTTTTGGTTTTGATTTCTCTGATTTGAGATTAATTTTGCTGGTATTGTGTTTGGCCAACCATTACTTGACATTAGT
>JAOSBP010000006.1:28258291-28272986 GCA_027563825.1 Erythroxylum mucronatum | reverse complement strand
CAACACAAATTAATTGGAAAGAACAAGTAAATCCTAACAAGAAACGAAATAAGAACAATTCTAGAAGCAAAGTAATGCACGGACAGAAATAAAATAGTATGCTAATACATGGATGAAAAGATGTGTATGCAATGATTTTTGTTTATAATTGAAGAATATGAATGCAAGATTGTCCAATTCAATGTGATGGAAGCAAAGAAAGGCACAAACAAGAAAGTAAACTAAGAATCCAAGAAAGACACTCAATATATTGTAAACTCAACAAAAAAAAACCCGAGAGCTCAAAGAACAAATTTCAAATCTGCCCAAGGTTTAAAATAGGCAACTCAACATGTTTTTTAATGGTTTTTTTTTCTACTGTTCACTTTTTTCACTATTGTCCACTTTTTTGTTTTCCGCTACTGTTCACTTTTTTCCGGTACTGTTCACTTTTTTCGGTATTGTTCATGTTTTTTGGGGTACTGTTCACTTTTTTTTAAGAAACAAATAAGAAAAACACAATAAAGATACGTATGAGTTCAATAGAATTAAGCCAAAGCTCTGATACCAAAATGATACGGAAATTTCAAGAAAACAAGGTTCTTGAAACCCCTTAATCCTATTGAATCAAAACCCTAATCTTTCTATTCTAAGAATATGCTAGATCAAACCCCAAATGATAAGTTTGAGACCCAATCCTAAAGAAATCATAAATCAATTTACGTTGCAAGTACAGTACTTACTTATTAATGCAAATTAATTTCTTGAAGTAACCATGAAGACATTCACGCCTCACTTGAAGAATTTAGTTCTGAAATTTTATTAATCATCAAATCTAGGTTACAAGGATATAATAAGGTATAAATACCCTTGACCAAGTCCTAACCCTGATAGGAATGGGTTTTCAAGCCCATTTAATGAAAACTAGGCTAATCCTACCAAATCTAGGAGTATCTAACCCATTAAACATAATCTGATCCAAGTCCTTTTAGGAATGGGCTAAACACATTAAAACAAATAAGTCTCAAAATAACCCAAACAAACAAAGCATATGCTACTAACTAAAAGAACAGCCCATAAACAAGTCCTTGGGCCTAAAATAAGAGCTGGTTTCCCAAAATGGCTAAGTACTAACCTCTTCCAACGCCTCCTATATTAAAGTCACGAGCTTGGGCGTGCCTTGGTGTTTCTCCATAGATGTTTCGGCCTCCTCATGTACTTTACTTGTGATTTAGGCTTAAACAAAAGCTTGCATTGCTTGTTAATTGTATCACTCCCACACATAGCATACTAATGAATGGTCAACCTACCAAATTCTTCAAAAGTAGCAAAGGAAATAAACAAGGGATCCATTATCTCTATATACCTTTGCTCTAGTCATGGAAGTACTCCACAAGATAATTGAAAGGGTTGTAGAAAGAACAAGAAGTTTCAAATATCACTCCAAATGCAGTAAGCTTAAACTAACCAGTCTTTGTTTTAAAGATGATCTAATTTTACTTTCTAAAGCAGAAGTTATTTCTACCTCAACAGTGCTGAAAGCACTAAAACTTTTCAAAGGGCATCTGGGTTAAAGGTGAATTATGCCAAAAGCAACATTTATCTTTTAAGGAGTGAAGTTGATAGAAACCAATAGATTGGAGATATTAGTGGTTTTATGTAATAGAACCTTCCAATGACATATCTTAGCATCTCATCTCCTCTCATAGAGTGAAATCAAGGGACTTTGTATATCTTCTTGACAAAATTCAATCCATAATCTCTTCTTGGAGGTCCAAATACCTTTTAACAACAGGGAAAATTCAACTGATTGCATCTATTTTTAATTCTATCAATATCTATTGAGCTGCTCATTTAGCTTTCCCCAGGTCTATCATAAAAACCATAGAAAAGATATTCAGCAACTTCTTGTGATTTGGCAAAATAGAAGGAACTCATTAAACCAAGATGAAATGGAGTGAAGTCTGTAATCTAAGAAAACAGGGAGGTATGGGGACATGTTTTATTCAAACCATGAATACCATATTGCTTAGTAAAAGATTATCGAGGTTTATACATGACAAACAATTTATTTGGTGCACGTGTATTTATAGTTACTTTATCAAGTCCTCAGTAATTTCTAGTATGGCTATATCATTCTCAATCACCTCCCCTTAATTCTTTTTGGGTTTTTTTGCTTCTTCTCTAACAATCCCTAATTACAAATTTCTTGCATCTTCTCATAAGGGTGTCAATATATCTCCTCTTAACAATGTTCAAACAACCTAAGTCTTATCTCCTTTATTTTACTATCAATGTGAGCCACCCCTAATTTATCCCTTACCACTTTATTACTGACCTTATCTCTTTTTATAAAGTTGAATATCTAATAGAGAATCCTCATCTCTGCCACCATTAATTACGACTATGTGCTTATTTTATGGCCAACACTCTGCCCCATAAAGTATGGTTGACCTAATTTCTAACCAGTATAATTTAGCTTTTAGCTTGAGCGGTATCTTGTTGTCACATAAAACATCTTTTTTTGTATAACTTTAGTACCAATCTTGATATCCATATCAAATGTAGCCCTACAACTCAAAAAAGTTACAATTTAAGTACTCAATATTAGTTCTGCTCAATTTAAAGCTTTTAGACTCTAGCATATACCTCTAAAATTCTAGCTTGTCATTAACATTCTCTTTTATTTCATCTACTAAAACAATATCATCGACAAACAACATACACCAAGTCACATCCCTTTGGATATTTTTAGTAAACTCATCCATAATTACGATAAACAGGAAGGAGCTCAATGGGGATCCTTAGTGTAGTTCGATATCGATAGAAAAATATAATGGATCTCCTCCTGTCATCTTTACTCTAGTCCTTACACTTTCATATATACCCCTAATAACCCGTATATAGGTAATGTGAACTCCTTTAGCTTCTAAACACCTCCACATGAAGTATAGGTCCCTCTGTATATCCATATAATACTCCATTAATTGTCTAAGGAGATGTATGGCTTTTGTCATAAGCCTCCCTGATATAAAACTAAATTGGTTCTCCAAAATAGGTGTACCCTATCTCATTCTCTTCTTAATAACCCTCTCCTATAACTTCATGATGTGAATAAGTAATTTGATGCCTCTATAATTGTAATAGGTTTAGATTTCACCTTTGTTCTTATAGAGAGGGATTAGTGTGATAAGTATCCACTTGTCTAGCATTTTGGTACACCTGAGGATCACATTACAAAGCTTGACTAACTAAGTAAGACTCTTTTGATATGAAATTGAGGAATATAAAAAGCTTACCTAAGACTTTTCTTGATTCACCACTTGAGAAGAGAAGAACGAAGTTTGTTTCAAGAGATTTGTAACCCAACCCTCAAGAACATACATAACCCAATTCAAACAAATTATGAATTGAACGCACAAGATTGAAAGAAGAACATCAAATCAAGACGCCGCTAATTGATGAAACAAAATCAATTAGATAAGTCGCATACAAAGCATGAAAATCGTGCAATGCATTCTTATTATTCAACAAGAATAATAATAAGGATAAACCGCACAAAATTATGTCATAAAATTATGTCCCTTAGTGATAGCTGAACCTCCCTATATATAGGAGAGGGGTTGGCTGAAATTTAAGGAAAAGAAATTATCTTAAACCTATAATTACTTAGCCTACTAGGATTCTAGGAAACTAATTTTTAAGAAACAAGAGACCTTATAGGATTTGGTCAAGGAAACCTACTAATCTTAAATTACTTAACCTACTAGGAAATTAACTTTTAGGAAATAAAAGATCTTATAGGATTTGGTCAATTGTCCCTTACAAAGAAGGAAACCTATTAATAGTAAATTCGGTCATGGGCCTTATTTGTCAAGTTAGGTTGGCCCAACTTCTCCAAGACTTATTAAGTGGACTTGCTTAGACTTCTTAATTGAAGCAACTTAGACTTGGGCTTGAGAATGAGCTTCTTTAATTAAATTATTCAAAACCCTTTACATCCTTTTGGTCCTAGCCCTTGTCATAGGTCCAACAATACCTACAACCATATCTCTTTTGAAAAGTTGATAGTGGAATTTAAGTTTAAAACCTTGAACTCTTATCTTGAACACTCAGACCATCGACCCTAACTTAAGATGCCACGTCACTAGCCCTTTGATCCATATCACCTCTTCTCCTAGACTCTTTCATGCCTTTATGAGTATATCATCATGTCCTAATGCACTTCTACTCTTTATCTTCCTCAAAGCTCCTCTAATTTCTTCTTTCATGATATGCCAACAAAAAGTGAAGGTGTTGTATTGCTTAAAAGTGTTAAGATCACTCAAGGAAATATTGTTGTCTTCGCCTTCATTAAAAAACCTATTGAAGTAGCTCTATCATCTTCTCATTATGTTATTTGCATCCACGAGCACTCATTCTACTTCATCCTTTTATACAACAAATTTGATCCAAGTCCTTCGCTTTCTGTTCCCTAAACTCTCGCCAACTTTAAATATCTTTTTTTCCATCCTTAATTTGCAATCATTGATATAAGTTCTCTGAGGCCATGTCAGTGACATTAACGAAAAACTTAACATCAAGCTATTTTCACAACAAATTGAAAGTTCGAGTATTTTATCGTCACTTTTTCAAGTTCAGGCTAGTATTATAAAATTGAGAAAAAATTGAAATTTTTATAATTAACTCGAAATAAATTGAGATTTTGTATATTTAGTTATTTTTAATTGCTTTTGATTATTATTAGGAAATTGAGTAAGAATTCTAATTTAAAATATAATAAATCTTTTAAAAATATTTTTATTATTTAAAAATACTTTATAACACTAAAATTTCAAAATAGACTTCTTACTCAATTTCAAGTCATTTTAACAAAATTTACTGTTAAAATTAAGTTAATATAGTTACAAGGACTTTATAGTTAATTACATAATAAAATATTATTATTAACAATCAATCTCATAATAATGTGTTAAAAATGATTTGATAAAAATTAATAAAATATTTTAATATTATGAAATAATAATAATAATATTTTAAAAATAGAAAATACCCATATTACATTTAAGATTTAAAATTAGGAAGTTCGTGCGTTTTGGTTTGAGATTTATTTTAAGAAAAGGCAGAGAAAGAATCAATGATAATAAACGGGAGTGAAGGTAGGTAAGACTTAAGAGATAGACAGACGCTTGTTTTTACATATTAAAAAGGAATAGATTTCGTTAAGACCAAACACGGTAGTTATACCCGAAACGCAGCTTGGCCACTTCTCTTTCTATCTCTTTTCTAGTCCTGTGCTGATACAGAACTGAGAAGGTGGAGAGACTAGACAACAATGGAGGCAGTGGGCGTATTTAATGGAGCAAGACCTCATCTTTCTACGTCATCAATTCCCCGAGCAACTACTCACCGACCTTCCAACCGCTTAACCGGCGCGTTCTCCGCCTCCTCCTCCTCCTCCTCCTCCTCCTCCAAGAAGCTATTTAACCTCCGTTTCAGCCACTTAGCTGCATTTCACTCGCACTGCCCTCAATTTTCTTATTCCATATCAGGTCCTCTTAACGCCAAAACCTTTCGTAGGTCCACTAAGACCCATATCTTCCTTCCGCATTTAGTCGCTTCCATGGTACTCTCTTCTTCCCCATCAAAATTTTGCTTCTTGGGCTGCTTTTTTTATATTAAAAAAAAGTTTCTACGATGCTGACTGTAGTTTTCTTGAGTGAAATTGTTAAACCCATCTAATTGTTTGACATTTTCATCTTTATTTGCTTCTTGTGTTCTATTTGGTGGAGCCCCATTTGCAATTTCTGACTGAAGCACTGTAAATTTATGTACAGGAACAGGTTGAACAGACTTACATTATGGTCAAGCCCGATGGTGTTCAGAGGGGCCTTGTAAGTTGCATATCCACTTGATTAATTGTGTAATTCTGGTGAAGGAGAAAGGTTTTGATTACTCTGGTTTCATTTTTTCTTTGGGGTTCTCTCAGGTGGGGGAAATAATCTCAAGGTTTGAGAAGAAAGGATTTAAATTGACTGGACTGAAGCTTTTTCAGTGTCCCAAAGAGTTGGCAGAGGTTTGTGCTTTGTTGATGTTTCCTTTGCATTTCATGATAAACCCTAATTAGTCAGGAATGGAACAGTTTTTAGGGTTCTTTTCAAAAGTTTAATTAAGCCCTTATTTGGGAAAATGTTAAATGGCATGCATAGAGAATACAGAGAGTGAAATTTAAAAACCCTTTCAAGGGTCAAATTGTCCATTGGGTGTCAATTTTATCCTTTTTGGCAAATGTTTTAGCCTCAAATTACCCTAACTCTGCTTTTTGTTTACAGGAGCATTATAAGGATCTGAAATCAAGGCCTTTCTTCCCTAAACTCATCACATATATAACATCAGGTCCAGTTGTATGCATGGTATGATTTTTCCATGGAGAAAATTTATGAATCTAACAACTTAAACCAGTTGTTAAAGTGACAGCAATATTTTGTCAACAGGCCTGGGAAGGTGTGGGTGTCGTAGCATCGGCACGGAAATTAATAGGGTCTACAGATCCTCTTCAAGCTGAACCAGGCACAATAAGAGGAGATCTGGCTGTTCAAACTGGAAGGTTAGAAAGCTGATTACTCAATGATATTGCACTATACTGGTTTATAAATGTTTTGTTATCGACTTTAATCGCTTTTATGATGGAAATTTCTGCAGGAATGTGGTTCATGGCAGTGACAGCCCTGAAAATGGGAAGCGAGAAACAGGTAGTCTTTTTCTGCTCAACCCTTTTCCAGTTTCATATAGCACGAATAATGTTTTGTTCCCATTTAATTGCGTTATTAGCTTTTCGTTGCAATATGTAATTGAAGTCCTGAAAGGCTATTTTCTGCTGTTGTTATAAGAGAATCAGTAGTCAAATAGGAGATGAAATAATAGATGAATACCTCTTTACATTAGCCATTGAAACATGTCACGCCTTCATTGAACAAGTTTGCTGTATATGCACTTTGGAGACAAATTTAAGGCTTCAGTTGACATAAACATCAGGAATCTAAAAAATTGTTCATATATAGACAGTTCATACTTGTGTTGAGTAACTAAGTTAGCTTTCTGTAATATGTTCAGCTCTCTGGTTCAAAGAAGGTGAAGTATGTCAGTGGACACCAGCCCTTGCAGATTGGATAAGAGAGTAATATCAAGCATCTACAGTTATAGAGGCACGAAGCTGTGGAAATTTCCCTTCTGGGCAACATTTTTGTATCTAAGGATTATAAATCATTGGAACTTTAATAATACTGTATCAAACAGAGCATGACATTTTCAATTGGTCGATTACAAAGTTTATTAACGTCCAAGATTCAATAGTTAGAGAAATACAGACAGAAGCTTGAACTTAATAAACAAACATAAATGCGGGACTGTCACTCACTGTCCGTCGTCGTTTCATTTACGTCTGGAGAAGAATTCACTTGATTCGTATACTTGGTAAACATCTCAGGAATTGTCCTGATCCGCTGCGTTTCAGCATCAACGGCCATCTCCTCGCCGTCGCTTCTCGAAACGGTTTCCACATCCGCCGCATCCATCTTCTTCTTAGAACCCAATTTCAGCTTAAATAGTGTTGACTCTGCATCGCACAAAAAATTAGAACAAATTAAAGAAATTATGATTCAAAACTTGAGGAGAACAGCGAAGTAAGTATATCACCGTAGAGGGAGAGAGAGTCGTCCTTGAGAAGCTTCGTAGTTAGCCTCTCCAAACTCTCCGGTGGAGACGATGATACTCTTACCCTCCCAAACATTTCTTTCTTTTACTTGTCAACTGTACTGAACTGTTGCTTAAGAGTGAAGGATAGATGAGGATCTGCTTATAGAGAGAGAGAGAGAGAGAGAGAGAGCATGGAGTATGGCGCGAGGACGGAAGGTGAAAAGCGGGAAGTGTACACGAAGCTATTATTTCGTTTATGGGCCCACAGCATCAAAGCCCAATTTCATTTAATAGGCCCAATTCAACAACCATAACTTAAAAGCAAGCTAAACCGCTAGAACTTCAAGTTCCATACAGACCTTTTCTTTTCTTTTTTTTGGATAGAAATATAAATACGCGAAACTTTAAGTTGCTAGACGGGGAAAAGATATTCCCGATATATCCTCTAAAAAGATAGACAGACAACTCACAGGCGAGTTTTGAAACTGGTCTCTATTAACCTTTCGGTACATATGCCTAGTTTTTACAATCCAATTTTGAATACTCAGGATCAGACCTTTTCTTTTTCATTCTAACAAAAGAATTACTTTCATATCAAATAACTCGATTAATTGACATTTAATTTACCTCACCAAAAAAGGAAAAATTATAACATTAATTGATTTAAATGCGTAACATAACAATCACCCCCTGCGAAGTAATCTTCTGAAGAAGCCTCGCTTCTGAACTCTGGACCTTGCATATGTATCTGAAAAAGCATAGAAGAAATTGCACATTTAGGTGTTCAACAGTAACAGGTGGATCATGTGATTTGTGTAAGGTTGTTTAGGTAGGGGAAGGGTGTTGTGTAGAAGCAGCACCTTTTAACCTGCCAGCATTATACAATGCTTCTTCTGCAATGGGTCTCCATTGTTCTGCACAAGAGTAGTTCAGTCCAAGACCAACACTCAGTCCTCTCAACAGAAGCACCGTCCTAAGAACTGAAAACAGTTCCTCTGGGAAAGCCTGCAACATTACAAATATCGTAAAACTGCCCGTTGTGTTTTTTCCAGGTTTCCACCGCTTCGATTTTGTAAGTTAATCGTTTTCGTAGATTCATCTAATTTTCTTTAGTACTCTGACTAGTCAAAGGGACCATGTTACATCAGAGTTGAGTTTTATAACTTTATCTAACTTTAGAACTTGTTTATACAGTTGCTGAGAAACTAAATTATCTAAGGCATGTCAATAAATTCAAAGTGATATTGAGCTACCAACAGGAAGTACATATCAGAGAGTTTCTCTTGCACTAACTGGCTGCTACTTACCTGAACCGCAATCTTTTTAATTGAAGAATCCTCTGAAAATGGTTGCAGCATTGTTACCCCAGCCGGTAGTTTGGTGTCAAACAACGTTTGTGCCAGCTTAAGCAATTCCTGCTCCCCATTCGCACATTTGCTTAAGGTCTCTATGCCAAGCTCCCTGAAGAAAAATAAGTAACTAATATCAACAAAATAAATAAAAAATAAGAAACCAACCAATTCGCAAGATATAAATAATCCAACCTGAAAAGAACCTACCAAGTACTACAATTGCACCATTTAATGTGGCATATATGCGTGTTTTCATATTTACTAGATTATTTTCAGTAATTTCATAGTCTCTTTCAGGATTCAGTAGATCCAATAACATAAAAAAACCACATCCCGGGTTATCAAGTTGTTCAATCATATATTTGCTTTAAAGTACAATCCTGCCATTTAGATTTGGGTTAGAAGTTAATACAATACCCTTAGGGTATTGATTTTGTGAACATAAACCCCTGTCATGAATTCAATTGGGCGGCCCTTGGTGTAACACAAGAAATAGATCCGTTTTCATCTTAAGCACAAGGACCTTGACAACTAAATTCATCTTAAGAAGGTACTTTGTTGAAAACATCAATATTACAGAGGTCACCCATATAAAATTTAGTCCACTTGATGTCATCAGTGACACATGTAAAGAGGCACTATGTAGTCAATTGTGCTTATCAGTATTCCTTAAATCACATTGGCAGATGGGTTCAACTGTTAGTTGACTGTAGAAGAAGCAAATACCAGAATCATTACCTAAAGCTCTCTGAAGCTCTTGCACGGTCATTATCAGTCATAGCAATTACTAAATCAGCATACCCAAGCCTCAGTGAATCTGGGAGATCCTTTACTTGCCCATAGTCTAGCAATGCGACCTGAATTGAGGTTAAAAGAAACAATTAACTTTTAGAGAAATTTCCAAATAAATTAATTTTAGAGTAACTTTTTAAATAAACACAAAAACTCATGCAATTATGTACAGGTTAATTTTATAGAGTGATGCTTGGAAGATAAACACAACACAACTTTTGTCCTCTTTTGAATGATGTTCTAAAGCTTATAAAAGAAGAATGGAAGTGAGAAAAATAAAACAAAGAGCCAGCAGCCAACTTGCCTTTGAATCTTTACAGATCAGGATATTTCCTGGATGAGGATCTGCATGAAAAAAACCACTCTTCAAAATCATCTGTCCATATGCTTGTGACAAACTTGTAAGTATGTTCCTGCACTTGAACAAACAAAATATGAAGTTTCTTATGTTAGATGGATATAATTTAGGATATCGAGGAGAGAGGAGGGAAATATAGTAGAACCACCTAAAGACTACTATTGGAGTGCAGTTGAACAAATTTCGTATCAATTGAAATGATATTAGGACTGAGAAGTTAAAAATGTACGGTTAAGTAAGAAAGGACCATGCACAAAACAACTTCACAAGGATGATCCGGGGCCTTACCGCTTTGCTGCTGCTGCAATTTTACTGTCAGGATTTATTCCTCTTTTAACCATTTCATCACCAAGTTTCAGGATTGGGATCCCTTTGATATATTCCATCACTAAGACCCTCCTACACAGAGATTAATAGTTGCCACTATAAGGTTATGGCAGAACAGAAAGTGAGAAGCGAAGAAGTTAACAAGGCACCACGACCGCCCAAATCTTGGACAAAATGGAGCACATAGGTTCATAAGAAAAGAAGATAACTTTGTCAATCTAACTTGCAACATAAAGTAAGCATTTCCATTAACTGATATGGCAAACAGGTAAAGAAAAAGCTTCAGTGAACACATAAAATGTTCCCTTGCAAATAAAGTTTGTACCTAACTAGTGGACATTTAATGCAGATATATAAAGAGAGGCACAGCATTTGAAGATCTTATAATGAACATATCTTCTCTATCCATGCACAAACTCTGAATATCTCTAGTTGAGAAATTCTTCAGAACCAATATTTGATGGTCGTTCAGAAAAGTCTGACTTTGTTTGGTTATCTGGAAAAAGCATGAGATTAGTCTTTTTCATTATTCCAGTGATCCATCTAGTTAACATAAAGCCCATTTTAGTGAAGAACCTTTTTCAGACAACCAAGTTCAGCCTCACCTAATCTCATAAAAGGAGAAAGTTAAAATATCAGGGTAATGTTACAAACAGCAAATTTATGGTGCTTGTGTAGGAAACATTATAAAAGAACGCCGGAATTTTTCATTTATTTTATTATGATATGACTTGGAGGCAATTGATGTAGGAAACTAAGTAACGAGACCTTAGGGACATACATCTAGCACAAGTTGAATCAGCATTCACAACTCGAACAATTCTATGGTTTCTGTTTGATAGCCAGAACCAGATGCTTACATGTACAACTACTAGAAAGAATCAGTGGCATGATACCTGGT
Source organism: Erythroxylum mucronatum (assembly GCA_027563825.1). Taxonomy (NCBI): domain Eukaryota; kingdom Viridiplantae; phylum Streptophyta; class Magnoliopsida; order Malpighiales; family Erythroxylaceae; genus Erythroxylum; species Erythroxylum mucronatum. Next base: position 28,261,582 of record JAOSBP010000006.1, on the reverse strand, counting down.
GACCATTTCTTTTAGGACTCTTGGCACCAAAACAGGGCTTTTTTTGTTGTTTTTGTAAAGAAAATGTCTGATTCTCTCCATCGCGTTGGCCTCCCTCAAAAAATCAAACTCGTACCCAATCTTGAATAGCAAAAGATAACAAGGCATCAGTATTAATTTTAAAATGATAATAATTCCATTATTCATGGTAAAGTCCAACAGACAAAATTAAGTAGAGAAAGTTTTTGTGGCTAAAGATGCAAGCAGTTAAGAGAAAGAATCAATAATTTCTAACTAAAGAAACCTATATAAGGAAGCCAAAGTTAAATGAAACACAACGGACCAGGCGGTTAAACTTTGGTTAATTGTTTCCCTTAGTTCATTTGCCTTGTTAGTTAAACAATCCAATTAGGCAGGCCTACTGATTTACTAATTTTGTTAAGACATGAGGTCCAGAAAGCCAGATCAACTACTACCTTCTACTTTTGTCAACTTTGGTTTTTCATGCAATTTAGTGGTAGAATAAGAAGGGGAAAACAAAGCAGAAGGTTTTAAAAAATCATAAATGGCAGAAGTGCAAGCCATATAAATACTAAACTGCGTATAGCAGGCACCTGTTTCTCCATTTCTTTAGTCAGGGAGAACAAATCGAATTTGATATCAGTCTTTTGCATGTACAAAGCGAGTGCTTGCAAGTTATGGATGTCTGTCATCATCAGATTCTCAACTCCAGGATGTTGCACCTATTACAAAATGCTGATCATTTACATTTTGCTATGAAGTGTTAAGAGACCCAACCCATTAAATTTACCTTGACAACAACATCACTCTTATCGCCCTTCAATTTTGCTCGATGGACCTAATTGGATAAAGAAAGTGTCAGCATACTCCTCCATTCATATTTCTTATTCAATCATGCAGCAAAGACGGAAAATATCCTCTCGGTAGGACTACTTCATAAAAGCACTTCAAAGTTAATAACTCTATCACAAGATTTCTAAATGCAATTCCCCAAGGAAATGAAGTCAAACTTAGTGATCTTATCATTCAAGAAGCAACCCCCTGAAACTTGTTACATTTCCTGCAGAAACATCTTCAAATAGGCATCCACCTAAGTAGCTTAAAAAATGAAGTACTTCTATTGATGCTAAAGAAAAACACCCAGATTGCCAAGTGAAAACTATCTCAGGGATTGTCACTACAGCAATCAAATCTTGCAAGATGGAATATGAGTTAAATCTTGCCCTCAAGATTACCTTCCATTCTGATCATCCTCAGTAACTACCTTCATAATTAGAATTGCTTGCAAACAGGCCACAAACTGAAGCATTGAAATTTTCACTTTTTTAGTCATATGGAAAGTTTAAGGAATATCACTACCTGCGCAATTGAAGCAGAACCAAGTGGTTCGACCTCAAATGTGTCAAACATTTCCCAAATACGTCTCCCTAGCTCCTTCTCAATCGTGAGCTGAACAGCATCAAATGGTGTAGCCGGAGCTTTATCACACAGTTGAACAAGCTTTCTCACCCATGCAGCTGGGGCTAAGTCAGGCTTCCCAATTATCTGGGCAGCCTGATGGTCATCAACAATTAATATTTATCTTGGCCCATGTTATCAGAGAGAGAAAAATACTCATCAAACTGTGCGAAGAATGACGAGAAAACGGAAGTAAGAACAAAAGTAAAACATTTCAATTGCAGAAGTCCTGGGCCACTAATAGATCCCATAAATGAGAAAACTAACGACGCATCAATCCCAAAGTCAAATGGAACGAACAACACACAATTGAACAAATGATCGTGGAGATAGAAAGCAGATGTTGCAGCAGAATTATCCAAACGTAAGGTAAATAAAGAAGCCCAAGCCCGGCAAGCCACGTGTTGGTACAAAACTCCAAAAGATGATCATTACAATCTGCGGTTGTTAGTTTGTTAGCAATTCTATTAGAAATTCTGTTAGCAAGAAATGGGTAGTAAGAGAAAGGAAGTGTGAAGGTGCTGGAATTTCCGGTATATAAGGAAATTCATCGTTGTAATAAAAATATCTGAATATATGCAATTTCTCTTCCAAATACTCTCTATTTTCTGGTTTGTTTCGATAGCAGTCACCGGAATCTATTCCATTAGCTAGGTTCCCTGATTGTAATCTGAGTAACTGGAAATTCAGGTTACAGCAGAAGACTGATAACCAAATGACCGCTTGTCGAACGCGCCAAAGAAAGAAAAAGAAGAAATCTAGTTTAAGTTCAAAAGGAGTATTACCTTAAGGAAGAACCCACCAAGATCAGAACACATGGCATAAATCTTGTCAGCAGCCAACTCATGCTGTTTTTCCCACATTTCATCCTGCTTTTTCGCATCCTTCACGAAACTCACCCTAAGTTGAAACACCTAGCCAATAAGAATACCCAATTAACCGATTCCAGCAAACAACGAAACAAACCCGCCAAAAACACGCAGAGAGACATAGCTAGACAACAACCTTATAGCCAGTGTAGATATCAACTGTGCGAACCCAGAACTGAAAGGAACGTTGCCAGGGCCTAAATTGAGTGGACAGTTTTTCTTGAATTTCTCTGAAGTCAAGAGTTAGCATATTGAACCAAAATCCAAGTTCTTTTTCAGCGATTCAGTTTGTGGGTAATGCATGCCTTTGTAAGCTATCAGAGCAGTAACACTGCATGGTGGAGAATATGTGGAGTGAGAACTGAGAAGGATAAGGACAGGACAGAGTGGATGAGTTGTGGCTGAGAAAACCGAGGATAATGCAAACGAACGCGTCAACTTGTGTCTGAAAATGAGAGGAGCGCGCTCGTTGCTTGCCTTCAAAGGCTTGTATGGTATTCCGAAAACAGAAAGTGATGGAATCATGCTTGGTTTTACTGTTTTTCCATTTCTTTCAATCTCCATCATATCAATCAGAGTTGTAGAATGTATCGGCTAAGTTCCGTTTACTTTCTGAAAAATTTTTAATTTTTTTAAAAAAAATTCATAAAATAAAAAATAATTAAAAAACATATTTATTAATAAAAAAATATATCAACATTTTAAGAAAAGCGTGTTTTCTATTTTTTCAAATTTCTAGAAAACTACTTTTAATAGATTTCCAAATTTTCATCTCTAATTTTTAGGAATCTTTTGACCAGGTTTTAGTCTCTACCAAGGTTCTGAAACCCGGACCGGTCATTGAACCGGTGACCTTACTGGTCACCGGTTTGACCGGTTCAACCACTGGTCGAACCGGTGTGACGTAATAATTATGCAATAATTATATTTAATATTTAAAATATTTAAAAAATATAAAAATACA
>JAOSBP010000006.1:28215519-28246638 GCA_027563825.1 Erythroxylum mucronatum | reverse complement strand
CACCATACAACTCTACTCCAACCAACTTTATCCTCATGAGGCCTGATTTCGTTCCATATAACAGAAAGAGAGAGTTTTTGGGAAAGAAGAGCACTACTTACAGATTGAAATACACCTGCAGCTTCATTTCTCAAGCTCAAAAGTTTCTTCCAGTGCCAGCTACTAGAACTTGGAACAGGTAGAGACATGAAATCCCTATCCTTAATGAGATAAGCTTTGATCCATGCAATCCAAAGAGAGCCATCTTTATAGATGATATACCACAGCTGCTGAATGAGACAAGCTTTGTTCCAAGAAATTAGATCTTTAATACCTAAGCCACCCTCACACTTAGGCAAACAAACTTGCTTCCAACTGACTCGAGCAGAGGAAGTTTTCTCATCAGATCCAGACCAAAGAAACCGCATACAAATATGCTCAATCTTCTTCAAAACAGACTTAGGCAGCATAAAATGTCTAACCCAATAGCTTTGAACATGAAACAAAACAGATTTAATAAGCTGAGCCCTTCCTGCAAAAGATAAAGTCTTGGCAGCCCAACCTGAAACACGTTTTCTGACTTTATCAATAAGAGAAACACAATCACGCTCAGTTAATCGCTTAGCCACAAGAGGGACCCCTAAGTATCTAACTGGTAACTGTCCCATAGTAAAACCAGTTGAAACCTGGATATCATCAAGCACTTCATGAGAAATACCAGCAGAGAAAACCTCACTTTTAGCAGGGTTCAACTTCAAACCAGAAAAAGTATAAAATTGCTCAAGAACACAGTTAATCCCAATAACCGAATCAACATCACCCTTTGAAAAGATCAGTAGATCATCAGCAAAACACAAATGGGTTAACTGAATCTTATGAGTGCGAGGATGGTAATGAAATAGGCGCTGAGCAGCAGCATAATTCAACAATCTGGATAAAACTTCCATGGCCATGACAAAGATATAAGGTGAAAGAGGGTCCCCTTGACGAAGACCCCTTTTACTCCTGAAATACCCCTCCAAACAGCCATTAACAGAAATGGAGAGCCTAGCACCAGTCACACACCCCATCATCCAAGAAATAAATGTATCAGGGATGCCTAAAGCCTTAAAAACCACCTCTATAAACTCCCAACTCACAGAATCAAAGGCCTTCTGCAGGTCAATTTTTAAAGCACACCTAGGAGAGAGAGTACTTCTACCATAGCCTTTAACAAGTTCTTGAGCAAGTAAAATATTCTCTGAAATACTTCTACCAGGAAGGAAAGCAGACTGATTATGAGCAATGCAATCAGGCAGAACAGCAACCAAACGTGCAACCATAATTTTTGTTAAACACTTATAAAAAGTAGAGCAACAAGAAATTGGCCTGTAATCTTTAATACTCATAGAATTAGGCTTTTTGGGAACAAGAGCAACTATAGTAGAATTAAAAGCAGGAAGAACCAAACCAGATTGGAAAAATTCAAACACAGCATCGCAGACGTCATCTCCAACAACAGACCAAGCTACCTGGAAAAAGTGAGCAGAATACCCATCTGGTCCAGGAGCCTTTGCACCCCCCAAAGCAAACATAGCCTTCCGAACTTCATCCCTGGAGATATCCTGAACAAGCATCAGCTTCTCTGCTTCACCAATAGAACCAGGAAGCAAATCCCTTAACATAGACAGATCAGGAACAATAACATGAGGATCCTTTTCACCCAACAATTTAGAAAAATAACTAACCACAACTTCAGCCAGACCGGCCTTAGTATCAACATAATCACCCTGCTCATTAAGCAACAGTCTGATTTGACTCTTGCACAACTGACTCTTCACAGAACAATGGTAAAACTTGGTATTGGCATCGCCCTCCTTGATACACTGAACTCTAGATTTCTGCTTGTAAAAAGATTCCTCAGCCAAAAGGAGCTCCCTATATTCCTTGTACACCTTCACAGTTTGTTCCACAAGAGGAATATCAACATTAGGCATCAAAACTTTAAGTTGCAACTCATCCAACTCCTTTCTCTTGTTAAGAACTTTTTGAGAAATATCTGCATAGCATTCCTTATTCAATCTTCTAAGCACCACCTTGAGTCTTTTCAATTTCAGAAAGAGCCGCAACATAGGAGAACCAACAACTGGTACTTTCCAAGAATCTTCAACAATAGCAAGGAAGTCAGGATGCCTAGTCCAAAAGTTAAAAAACTTGAAAGGCTTAGGAACAGAGGCTCTCTCAACTCGTAATTCTAAAACAGCAGGGCAATGATCAGAAACATGAGGAGCCAAAAATTCAACTCCAGAACGATCAAAAACACCAAACCAATCACCAGAAACCAAAACTCTATCCAACTTTCTAGCCAAAAAACCATCACATTGATTATTAGTCCAGGTAAAAGTGGAACCAAGAAAAGGGTGATCCTGCACACCAGCAGCACACATCCACTCTTTAAAATCATCCATATCATGCAACAATTGACTACTCAACTGACTACTAGAACTTTCAGAAGGAGCAGCGATAATGTTAAAGTCACCAGCAATAAACCAAGGACTAGTGCCAAGTAAAACCTGAACATCCAGTAAATGAAGCCAAAGGGTACTTCTCTCTCTACCATCATTGCTCCCATAAACAGCAGTAAAATGACCAGACTGAAGACCAGAACGAAAAGAACAGGTAATACTCTGAGCAGAAGCAGCAATAGACTGAATAAGAATACCAGGCTTCCACAAAATCCAAATCCTGCCATTAACAGCATATTCATAATTGCAGAGAAAACTCCAGCCAGGAAACCACTTAGCAACAATACTACTAGCATTAGAACATTTAACCCTAGTTTCTAACAAACAGACAACATCAACCCTTAATAAAGAAACTCTGTCAGCAATACTTTTCTGCTTAGAGGAAGGATTCATTCCTCTCACATTCCAGATTAACCATTTCATTGAGATGGAGTTGAAGAGCCCTTACCCCCCCCTTTTACCTCTATCAACCTGGCCTTTCTTTTTCTTATGCAAATCCTTGAGCAACTTAGCTGCACCTACAGCTGCAGCTCTAACCTTCTTATGAGATTTAGCAGCAGCCTCATCCACTCGTAAATCCATGTCTGATCCAGCGATTGCATCAAACCTATTTGTATGAAGGACAGCCCGCCCCGTATCCAAAACCGAACCCCCACCAACTTTGGCATCCATGATCTTGATAGCACTGACAACAGAATCCACCAAAGCATCCTCAAGCTGGTCAACAGATGAAGCTGTAACTGGAGTAGAGGGCAAAACTTGAGGAGAAACAGGAACATCAGAGACCTGCACAATAGGCTTCTCAATTTGAGGCACATCAGAAACAATAGCAGGCAACACAGGCTCAGCAAGAACAGCTGGAAGGGAACTAGCAGATCCAGACTCAGCCGTGACCGTCTCCTTAGGCACCCAAACCTGAGCTTCTGTCTTCTTTTTCGAGCAGCCCTTCTCATCATGACCAAATGTTTTACACTGAGCACACTTCAAAGGCATCCAGGGTATCTCAACCCAAATTGAACACATTGAACCATTCCGCAAAATAACATCAATAGTTTTTGGAACGGCTATAGAAGCATCGATCTCCACACAAACTTTTGCATAAGCCAACCTGGATTGACTCGCAGTAATGGAATCCATAAACAGTGGAACCCCAATAGCACTTGCAATATAGCTCAGTCCAGTACTCGAATATAATTCCAAAGGCACGTTCCTCAAATGAATCCAGACAGGGATCTTATGCAAATCAAACAGCAAACGCAACATACCTGGCTCCCATTTGCGCAGAATCAAAGGCTTATTCTGCACGTGCCATGGACCATTTTCAAAAACCCAATCCCGAGCCTCAGCAGATGACAATCGAACAACATACAAATTTGTCGCAATAGTTTTGATTTCAACACTGCCATTCGTACCCCAAAGATTTTTCAGCGTGCGCTGCAACGCTTCAAAATTAGGAGGCCTATCAATGAATTGAAGAACCAAAGAATTTTGCCAAACCTGTACACCCTGATCAAAAACTTCCGGCGGTGGCTCCACCGTAACAGAACCCTCAGCAACCTTCGAAGGAAAAAATTGTAAAGAATGCTTAGCCGAAGGAACAAATAACTTCCTGCAATCCATAGAACCCATCAACAAATTGAAAAGCAAAAATAGAGACGGCACATCTTTCAGCACGCTCTCAATCAAAGGAATCAGTGAAGAAAAAACAAGCAAATCAAGAACAAAACCAAGGAGATCGAAGAGGAAAGTGAAATCGCAGCAAGTTTCAATTGACTAGCAAAAGAAAAATGAGAGAAATTCACGCGCGACACGTGCCCCCAAATTTTAAAAGCTTCAAATTTGTAAGCAAGAAATGTTGATTTTCAAATATTTTTTATTTTTTGAATTCTTATAAATTCGATAATTGAAGATATGTCAGCTTAGTTGAGTAAAATTAAATGATTTATGACATTATATTTATGATTAATGTATTATCAAATTCGAACTTACTTAAAAAATGCTATAAAAATATTCTTTTAAATACTTCAAAACTATTTTGAATTCATGAAAATATTTTTTTATCTTTTTAAGTGTTTTTTATACTTTTCAAGTTTTATGAATTTAATATTTTAAAAATATTTGCGTATATTTATTTTCCTATTTTTGATGGTATCATGATATATATGTATATATATATATATATAGTCAAGAGTGGAATGAACTCGTGAATCATGTGTGAGATTAATTCATTTACATACATTTCACACATCCCATACAAATCTCTCACTCACTCACTCTCTCTCTCTCTCTCACACACACATATATATATGTCCAAACAAACCATACCTCCAGCCATTGCATCTCAGATAAACTCTATCCATTGATTTAATCCCACTATCAAATGAAAGTGTTTCTAAATTTTCTAACCTCTCAAATTCTCAAGTTAATGGTGCAAACTTTTCTTAAAACCGAAAGCAAAAGATTAGGGACCTAAAAATAACCCATAATTGTCCATATATTGCTCTGCCCATTGCAGAGACAACAAACAGCAACAGACCATTACAATGTTTCGGAAACGTTGTGATGGTTGTGACTAATATGGACCGTATATACATGAGAGTATTCTAACATTCTCCCACTTGGTTCATATAATTGAACATTTACTTTATGGAGAAACAAAGTATATATAAATCATGGAGATAAGTCATCTTATAACGAGTAATATCCTCCATGTATTATATTATATTACATCTATACACACAGTCCTTCAACTTAATGAATAAACCATATGTTTATTCTAGGTTTAAACTTAATGAAGATTCTCAATATAATAGAATGAATATCTATAAGTGCACAAACCATATGAGAAACATCACAGTGAATAAGATTTGTATTGAAAACAATGTACATTCAATGACATTATTTTACAGAACCTAGTCCCATTTGTACTATGTGATCCTTAAATTGCTTAGGTGGCATTCCTTTAATCAAAGGATCCGCAATCATCAACTTAGTGCTAATGTACTCAATGAGCACTTTCTTTTCCCTAACATATTCTCTTATGGCTAATACTTAATATCGATATGCTTACTTCGACTTCCACTCATGTTGTCTTTAGCCATAAAAGTCGCAGCTGAGTTGTTACAGTATAACTTTAATGGCTTAGAAATAAAGTCCACAACTTTAAGCACAGATATAAAACTCTTCAACCATACACCTAGGTGGCCTCAAAGCATGATACGAACTCAGCTTCTATGGTAGAAGTAGCAGTCAAGGTCTGCTTGACATTTCTCTAAGATCTAGCTCCACCAGCTAACATGAAAGTATAACATGAGGTTGAATTTTTTAATCGATGTAGCTAACAAATTCTGAATCGGAGTACCTTACTACTTCCAGATTTTCAGTCCATCTGTACATAAGCATGTAATCTTTCGTTCCTTAAAGATATCTCATCACTTTCTTTGCAGCCTTCTAGTGATCAATACCTGGATTATTCTGATATCGTCCTAACATTCCAACCGCGAATGCAATGTCTAGTCTTCTATAGACTTGAGCATATATTAAGCTTCCAACAGTTGAAGCATATGAGATTTTCTTCATGTGTTCTCGTTCAAACTCATTTTTCGAGCATTGGCTCAAATTGAATCTATCACCCTTCATTATGGGTGCTACACTTGGTGCACAATCTTTCATCCGAAATCTCTCTAAAATTTTGTTAATATAGGTCTTTTGAGACAATCCCAAAGGGTCTCAAGATCTTTCACTATGGATCTTAATGCCAATGATATAAGATGTCTCACTCATATCCTTTATATCAAAATTCTTTAAGAGAAATTGTTTCACCTCACATAGTAAACCTTATCATTGGTTGCAAGTAAAATATCATCCACATATAGCACAAGATAACAAATCTTACTGTTGCAAGTAAAATATCATTCATATATAGCACAAGATAACAAATCTTACTCCCACTAACCTTATGGTATATACACTGATCCATGAGTTTCTCTTCAAAACCAAATGAAGTGATGACTTCATGAAATTTTAAGTACCATTGATAAGATGTTTGTTTTAAGCCATATTTGGATTATTGAGCTTGCAGACCAAATGCTCACCATCACTAAAGAAGAATTCTTCTAGTTATTTCATGTAAACCTCTTCCTTTAGTTCACTATTGAGGAATGTTGTTTTTACATCCATTTGATATAACTCAAAGTTAAAATAGGCTACTAATGTTATAATTACTCGAAGAGAACCTTTCTTTGATATAAGAGAAAATGTCTTCGTATAATCGATTCCTTCTTTTTGAGTAAATCCTTTAGCAACGAGTCTTACTTTATGTTGCTCAATGTTGCCTTGTGAGTTTTTCTTTGTTTTAAAGACCCATTTACACCCAATGAGTTTTACATTATTAGGCAATGCAACGAGATCTCATACTCGATTACATGCCACAGAATTCATCTTATCTTTCATGGCATTGTACCATAAGTTTGATTCTTTAAAACTTATGGCTTGTAAAAATATTCCAGGATCATGTTTGGCTCTGATTTTAAAGTTCGATTCTTGTAGATACACAATATAATTACTAGAGATACCTGATCGCCTTACTTTAGTAGATCTCCTTAATGTTATTTCAACATTTTCCTCAGGAGCATCTTGTTCAGCTAGTTGATCAACAATTTCTTATTGGTTTATATCAACAACTTGATTTATTAAATCAGTATCTATTGCTTCTGGAATTTCAGTAATTGGTTGCCTAACAGCCATTGATGCTTGAGGGGTGTGAATGACAATCAATCAATCACTTGAGCCAGAGGGATGAACTTCTTGATGTTCCTTTTCTGAAATAACATCTTGAAATCGATCACTCCCACTGATCAAGTCATTCTCAAGAAATTTTGCATTTCTTGATTTCACAATCCTAATGCTATGAGATGGACAATAGAATCTATGCCCTCTTGGATTCTTCAGCATATCCAATGAAGTGACCACTCATGGTTCTTGGGTCTAGCTTCTTCTCTTATGGACTATAAATTCTCACTTCAGATAGGCATCCATAAATGCATATATGTCGCAAACTTGGTTTCTAACCCTTAAATAACTCAAAAGGTGTCTTTGAGACAGCCTTAGTTGGAACTCGGTTTAATATATACACAACCGTCTTTAGTGCTTTAGTCCACAAGAAATCAGGGAGTTTTACATTACTATGCACACTTCTCACCATATCTATTAATGTTCAGTTTCTTCTTTCTACCACACTATTCTAGTCCGAAGAACTAAGTATAGTGTATTAGGTAAAAATCCCATGTTTTTGAAGAAACTTAGCAAATAGACCAGATGCTTGTCCATTCTCTATGTATCTACCATGGTACTCATCACCTCTATTTGATCTTACGATCTTAATTTGTTTTCCACATTGATTTTCTACTTCAGCCTTAAAAACTTTAAAGGCATCCAAAGCTTCGTCCTTAAAACGAAGTAAATAGAGATACATATATTGTGAATAATCATCTATAAAGGTGATAAAGTATTTTGGACTATTTGCTTTCATGTTTGGACAATAAATATCCATATGTATGATTTCTAATAGATTGGTGCTCCTCTTTGCACCTCTTTTAGACTTATTAGTTTACTTACCCTTAATGCAATCGACACAAGTCTCATAATCAGAAGAATCCAAAGTATTAAGTACTCCTTCATTTACCAATTTCTTAAGTCTCTCAATGGAGATGTGTCATAATCTCCGATGCCATAACATAGAGAAATCCTCATTCATAATACATCATTTTATCTTAGTAGTCATATGCATAGAAGCATAAGTAGTGTCATTTTGTAATTTAAGAGAATAAAGACCATCAATCAAAACACCATGTCCAAGAACTTTGGATTTAATGGATAATTGAAAATCATAATCCTTAAAATTAGAGGTAAAACCTAATGGTACAAGTCTTGAAAAATAAATTAAGTTTCAAGAAAAAACTTGGTACATAAAAGGTATTTTCCAGATGTAAAATAAAACCACTGCTTAACATCAAACTGCAAGTGTCAATGGCTTCCACATGTGAACTCATCTTGCCTCCTGAATAAATGTAGTGTTCACTGCCCACTAGTTTCCTTATGTTGTGCATACCCTGCAAGATAATTGAAACATGGATTGTTGAACCAGAATCAATCCACCATATGTTATGATTAACACTAACCATATTAGATTTATAACAAACAAATGAAAGATGAGTACCTTTTATTTCAAGCCAGTTCTTAAATTTTGAAGCAATCTTTCTTCACGCGTCCCCTTTTTTTGCAGAAGAAACATTTTGATGCTTTCTTTATCTCAGACTGAGGAGGAATCTTGTCTTTTCCCTTATTTTTTCCCTGATCCTTCTTTTTCTTTCCTTGCATAGTCAAGTTCATTTTTTCACCCTCTTCCATAGCCAATCTCCCTTCTTCTTGAGCACACATGATCAACAACTCATTAATTGACCATTTGTCTTTATGTGTGTTGTAAGAAATTTTAAAAGGACCATATTGTTGGGATAGAGTACTCATAATAAAATGAACTAAGAAAGATTATGACATTTTCACTTTTAAAGCTTCTAGCTAATCCATTGTATCCCTCATGCGCATCATATGATCACGCACACCTTTTATCCCGGTGAGCCTTATAGACGATAATTGCATTATTAAGGTGTTGGCAAGAGTCTTATCAGATGTAGAAAATTGCTCATCGATGGCTTTTAAAAGACCTTTCACCTTAGTATGTTGTTCAACGGAACCACGTATACCAGTAGATATCGTAGTCTTTATGAACATCACAGATAGACGATTGGATTGCCCCTATTTGTCACAAAGACTAACTGCATCTAGAGTGCTAATTTCAGTGATAGTAGGTAGTTCGTCTTTCTTTATAGCATAATCTATATCCATCCAGCCCAAATGAAGAAGCACTTTCTTCTTCCATACCTTATAATTATCACCCCTTAATTCGGGAATGTCATACTTAATTTCAGAGATATTCACAGGTAAAATAACTACAAAATTATTAATCACACGAGCTCATTAACCAAAAATATGAGACCAAAATTGCCATACTTTACCAATGTAAATTATGCATGAATCTAGGAATCTAGTGACATAAGATTTGCTTGTGAGTTAAAATTCTACTCAAATAGATCTATTTGATAAAACTATCAAATTATGTTCCTTTTCCTAATTCCTGTAGGTAAATCAAGAAATATAATGTGATATTTAATCATATACATATAACAAAAATTCTTGTAAGTAAATTTTATTATATATATATACGAGTAACTACAACTAATGTTTATAGTGATCCATAAACTTAAATATATAATTTTAATCAATTAAAGATGTTGTGGCTACTCCCTAATTAATTAAAATTATATGAATTACCTCACATTACTTTAATTGTAATTAAAACTAAATATTACATCAAATCATTAATAATGAAAATAAATCAAATAATCATGCACAAATTATTTAATCTACTTTTGCATGTATAATGTTCATAAATTTATACATACAATTTTCAATTAATTACATATATAATGTGTGCAAATAGTTATTTAACAAATAAACAACTTTAATGTGCATGAAAATCACATTATTTAATCTTGCATGTCTAATTTAATAAAAATATTAAACATACAATTTGAAATTTATAATTCTTAATACATTAGACATACAAAAGAAAAATAATTAATATTCATAAAATATTAATTCCAAAGAATGTTTTATAATTTAAATCACAAAAATTAGGTTAAGTAATTAATTAACCCAACAAAGAACCAAAACATTAACTTAATTATTTATTACTTAATTAATTAAGAATTAAGAATTAAAAAATATAACAGTCGTCTTCAACCTCCAGTCGGGTCAGTGTGACTCGACTCCAACCAAAACCAGAGGCTGACCAGAGGCACAGAAGAGACGTTGCAGGAGGGTGGGATGACAGTGACGAGTCGGCGACGATCATGACACATCCAGGAGAAGAAACAAGACGCACATTACACGGCTGGCGATGTCCAAAACTATCGTGTAACTTGACGTCTTCCATCCTCCTGGCGTGCATCACGCCTCCAATTGGTGCACCGTGCATCATGATGTGCCAAAACATAACCATGATGTCCTATATGCAAACGAACATCTAGCTCTTTTGCACACATATCACAGATGCATACACAGACATCTCCAAAAACAAAATAGAGCATATGTTTAACAAATAAAGAAACCAACGCAGATGCAAGGCAGAGGCATACATTAAGACTCTGATACAAGATGTGAGATTAATTTATTTACATGCATTTCATGTATCACATACAAATCCTCACGTATATATCAACAACATATAGTGTGTGTATAGATATACACAGGCGGAAACATAACCGAAACAAACCATACCTCTAACCATTGCATCCCAAAAAAACTATCTATTGATTAAATCCTACTATCAAATAAAAGTGTTTCTAAATCTTCTAACCTCTCAAACTCTCAAGTTAATGATGTAAACTTTTCTTAAAAATGAAAGCAGAAAGTTAGGGACCCAAAAACAACCCATAATTGTCCGTATATTGCTCTGCCCATTATAGAGACAATGGACAGCAATAGACCATCACAACATTTCGGAAATGTTGTGATGGTTGTGAATAATATGGACCATATATACACGAGAGTATTCCAACACCATGAACAAATCAATTTGTCAATTCTACAGAAGAATTGCTTGTCAGCGAAGAAAACAAAGTTGCTTCACCAGAAAAAAGGATAATTATTTAGGGCACATAACCGGGGCTCATGATGTAATGCATATCTGAAGAAAAATGAGGGTGTAACAAAGTAGTCAAAACCCAAGAATATTAAAAGAGTTCAAGGGACTTGTCGATTTATTGATAATAATTTTAATAATCAAGTGTGATAAATGATATGTATCCTCTTTTATATAACTTTGTTAAAATTTTGGATTTTAGTTTAATTTTTAACTTTTTAGTTAAGGGTAAGACTGTGTATTACTGAACCTTCTTAGGCTCTACATCTCAGCAAAATTTCTACTAGGTGTTATTTTGTTGTAGTTTAATTGTTAACTTTTTATTGATTATACTTTACTTTTTCCACAACCTTGAAGATGGCACAAATTATTAAGGATGACAATGGGCCGACTTATGAGTCCAAATTCATGTGTTTGCAACGAGCTGACTTATGGGCCAGGCTTAGGCCCAGACCAGCCTGAGATCCAATTCTTCAAAACAAATTGACATCGTTTTATTTAAAAAAGTTAGACTTGAATAACTAAAGCTAAAACTCAATTAAAAAAATATATTACATTTTTTATTTTTAAAAAATTATTAAAAAATTTAGCTAGCCCCCTCATTGTCATACTTACAAATTGCGAGGGAGTTTCGTTACGCTTCAACAAAACTATTTAATGATTTTTTTTCAAAAGCGTGTATTAGAAAAGTAACGATGAAAATTATCAAAGCAATTAATTAAGAGGAAGTGAACGCCTGACTATCATGTTTGAAAGGAGATTGTTTAAACAATTTATATGACAAGTGTTTAATGATAATATTTGAATATCACATTTAAAAAGAGATTGTTGATTTTTTTGGTAAATCATCAAAATTTTATATACACAGCTAGTGATTTTCGAAAAAATCTCTAGCCTACCAAAAGGGCTCACAAAAGATATATACAAAGGAACCGTGAACAAAACATGAAAGAAACACCACACCCTCATATCCTGCTTAGCAAGAAGCCTAAGAAAACTAAAACCACTACCCTATTACAGAATTCACCAGCAGACATGAAAACACCACACAATGACCTACATAAAAATCCTGCCAAATACCACAAACCACAATCAGCAGAACACATCTAGAAAATTATAGGAAAATCCTTCAATCAGAACCTCAGTAGGAAATGGACCTCCTTCTGGTGACCTGTCGAATATCGATGGGAGGGAAGTATAACCATCCTCCATATTAACCCTGAGTTGTCCATGAACCTGCATTTTTATCAATATGAATAACAAGAAACTGAATACATATACATTTACCTTCCCTCAGTATTCAAGCGAATGTGTGCCATAACTTGTAAGATTACCCGCGAGGTAAAACTCCTTATATCCGAGACTTCATCGCGGAAGGTTTGAAGGTTTCGTTCATACCACATAGTATACACAACAACAAACAGGACAATGCAAAAGGTATGAAAGTCACTATTGTTGAAGGGGGGAGACATGTTAACCCAAAGTAAGATGGAATGGAGGTCAGTGAGTTGTGGATCGGTAAGGTGAAAATGATGGAGAGTATTGGTCCAAGCCGATCGTGAGAAAGCACAATGAAAGAAAATATGGTCAATAGTCTCAGAATCCATAACACACAAGGAATAACGGTTGGGGGTGTAAAGAAACAGTAGCTTATCCCTAGTCTACAATTTGTTCAAAAAGGCCAACTATAAGATAAAGGAACAACGAGGACTATTTCCCTTATGCCATACTAATGGATACCAAGGCACCATCGGGTGGATCGGTCTCAAGAGTTTATATGCTGACTCATTAGTATACTGCTTGGAAGGGTTGGCTAGCCATTCTAGTCTATCCTCACTGGATGAATATGGATTATAAATAAGAGGTGCTAGGGTACGAATAGGCTCCACATGTGTATGATGCCACCAGAGATTGTTGATTTTATTTATTATTGATAAATATTTTTGAATATTATATGTTATGATAGAAGCGAAATGTTTGGAATATTTTAATATCATATTTAAGAAGAAATTGTTGATCATAATGTTAATAATAATATACGATAATTTCTTATTAATATTCTTTAAGTTCACTCTTAACAATCTCTTGACTACATGCAAACATATTTAAGAAGTTAAACATATTTAATAAACCACACCGATTACGTACAATTATACTTTGTCTCAAAATATAAAAGTAAAAGAATAACAAAAATAATGATGACATAGAAAATTTAGAAAGGTCAGTAATATACAATTTTAAGCCCAGTTGATAAAGAGATTGTTTCCATATGAAAAAGGCGCTATATATATACATTAAACTAAAAATAAATAAATATGTATAAATAAAATGAATAATACAATAAATATAAAACAAGATAAAATAATTAAATAATTAAATAGGATTTCTTAAAATTTTTAAATATAATGGGGTCAGATCACCTTTTGTCAAGACTGTATCTATCATGTTGTATGTTATTTGTTGATAATAAAATATACATATTGTATTATGATCTCGAAGAGGTAACGCAATTTAAAGATTGAATCGAACATATATATATATATATGTGTGTGTGTGTGTGGTTTACTACGAGGTATCTTAGGAAGGTTCCAATTTTGGGAAGACACTTTTAAGCTGTTCACACTGAGATTAGTCCCTGCTCGTACCGGATTAGCCCATAAAGGATAAAGTGCTGGCCAAAAAAATTTCTTTATTCTCAAGGCTCAAACTCGAGATCTCTATTTAAGGGACGAGAGTGCTGAACCGAACATATTAATAATTCAAATGTAAAACCTTACATTCAAGCCCATGTGTTTATATGGAATTTCGCTTTAAGCTAGCCCGATGGCGCACAACCCAATGTACAGTTGGGCTCTTATACCAATTTAACTCCTACCACCTGCTTGCTTAGTGCGACCTCGTACGCGTGGCTAACCGTCGTTCCCATGTCCCGAATAAAATTTCCCCTATCATTCACGAACGAAGAACTGATAATTCGTTTATGTCGCCGTAAATCTTAGATAATGGCAAAAGGAAAGCGAAAAGGTGAAACTGTTTCTGTTGAAACCCGGTCTTATGCTTTAGGTAATGCGAGTTTTGAGCTCGCTCTTCCTTCTTTTTTGCTTTGATTCTATTGGCAATTGATGATTAATGAATGAGCCTGCTTGATGTTTGTTTGATGAGAAAGTAAAGGGGAAATAAAGTGTGGGGTATTGATCAGTTTTTACTGTTGTTTCACTTTTTTCTTCTTTCTGTTGACACCGGGAAGGGAATTTTGTTGGGTTTGAATTCGAGCCTCTGTTACGGCTATTGCATCAATTGACAGTGGATGAGAACGTAAAACGGATGGTTCTGAAACGGATTTGCTCAAGAGTATCACACACGGATGCATTTTTTTTTATGTTTGATTTTATTTTACTGTTAGAAAAACTTTGTAGACTACATTTATCGTAATTTTGCCAGAGTGTTATAATCGAATTGCGAAGCATCGTTCATGTTGGATACATGTGGTGGCATCTTACTATACGCGTGGAGTGAAGATACCTAAACAACAAGCTCAAGGGTTATACAGTTTTGGGTTAACTTCCCCTTGTTTCTTAGATACCTTTCCTCACCAGAAGCGCTCGAAAAGAAGAGTTAAGGCCAAGTATTCAATTCCTAAACTAGTTACACCAAAGGAAAAGCTAAACAGTGTAACTTTTCACTGCTATTTTGAGTAAGTTGCTGCTTTCAGCCTCTGGTTGGTACTTCTGCTACGGGCTGTTGCCTTTAGTTGTTGATGCTCCCTTGTGTTCTTATATTTTGTCTGATGTATGCAGAAATTTATGGAGGAACTTCTCTAAAGACAAGAGGGCTTCTTTTACATACCTTGATAACTTATATTTTAGCATGTACATGCAAGCATCTTACAGAGCGAAGGTCATGACCTTCATCACCAAGAAACAAATTTTATCAAAGAAGTATGTTCTTGTTCCCATTGTTTACTGGTAAGCTTCTTCTCAAGCTTTGCAATTCAATGTCTTATGCATTTTCTGCAGGAGAATCTGAATGTTCAGTCTTTGTAAAAATTGTTAATCTTTTCAGGAGTCATTGGACTCTTTTGATTTTCTGCAACTTCGGCGAGAGCTCCCAATCAAATGCTAGAACGCCATGTATGTTATTGTTGGATTCTCTTGAAATTGCTAACCCCAGGCGCTTCGAACCTGATATAAGAAAGTATGAATTTGTGTTGGAAAATCTCTGAGATGCAATTTGTTGAGTATTTAACCATGCTTTCTTTTTCACCAGGTTTGTTTTAGACATTTATAGATCAGAAGGGAGGGCTGCAAATAAAAAGATGATTTCGAAAATTCCATTCTTGGTGCCTAAGGTGAAGATACTGATGCAAAATTATGGGAACTTGATACATCCAAATTCCGGATTGTATTCAACTCCATTTACTCACAGCTTTTTTATGTCTTTGTAGGTGCCACAACAAAGAAATGACAAAGAATGCGGCATTTATGTCCTATACTATATTAATTTGTTTATGCAGGATGCTCCAGAAGACTTCAACATTGGGGGCTATCCATACTTTGTAAGTTCTGTTCTGGCTGCTGCTTCAAATCTGAGATTGTGATGTGGGTTTAGAATTTTCCCTTTGTTGCATTGCAGATGAAAGAAAACTGGTTCACTCCTGACTGCTTGGAGCAATTCTTTGAGAAACTAAACTAGAACCATTAAGAGAAGTGATTTTCGTTATACATTTGTCCTTTTGACTGGCTCACTAACCATTAAGAGAAGTGATTCCATTACATTTGGTCTTTTGGCAGGCTCACGAACAAGTTATGTACTTGGTTAACCCTTTCTCTGAAATGTATATATAATGCTGTTACAGACTCCTTCATAGGTCAGCCTTATTCAAGGCGTAATAATCTTATCTCATCTACAAATTAAGGATAGCATTGGTTTAGTATTATCTTTTAACTTAGGATAGCAATTATCTTTTATCTCTTCTGGTAGTTATCTTGTTTCCTTCCTATCAAGATAGGTTTCTTTGTTAGAATAGAACTAGTGTTAGAATAGAACTCCATTTCATGTAATGTTGAGTCCTATTTAAGAGGACCAAGTTGAAATAAAAAAGGGAAGCCTTTTCTGTCATATATTCACGAGATTGAGTCCCTCTCTCAAACAGATTCAAGGTCTAAGGCTCACTTTGAAGAGTCTAAGATCTAAGGCTCCCTTTAACGAGTCTACCGACAACATAGGAAAGTCTAAGAAGCGGGGCAAAGGAAAGAATCAGATTCCCGAACCTAATTTTCAGGTGTTTAACCCAGACCAACGGATTACTCGATATTACAATAAGCAGTTTCATAACAAACGCATATTTTAGTTTTATAAAGGTTTAGGTTCTGTAATTATGTTGGCTACTTTGATCTATAATTCTTCCTTCTGCACACCAACAGTGATGTAATTGCATTTCATTTTGCAATAATGGAGATTGATGCTTCATGAACAGGGGTTCAAGAAGGCTGGGCGAGTTGAATCAACTTGGTATAAGATTCAATCTAGCTGAAAGTTAGGAAGACATTCGAAACTTAAGTCAACGAGTAAAATTTGTTTAAAACAATATTTTAAAAAGAATCACAAGTTGAATCGGTAAAATAAGAATATAAAATAAGAATTTTAAGGTTTAAAAGTTTCAACTGGTATTAGATTATTATAAATCAGTTAAAGATTAAATAAAATTAAAGAATTTGAAATATGATTGAAAGAAACGGTAGATAAATATTAAAGAATTTAAAGTTTAATTAAAAAATTGTTAAATAAAAATTATTTGATTTATAAAAACTTATTAACTTATTAAAATAACTATTAATTAATAAATTAATCAATTTTTAACAGCAAAAGTTATTAAAATAAATCAATCACAAAATTAAATAGTTTAACGTTTTTACTATTGAACCAGCCGAATTCGTTAAGTATTTCAATCACTGATTTAAACTAAAATTTAGATCTAATTTTAACTTACGAGAGTGTTCCTCAACTCCAAAATAACAACATTTTATTAAGTTAATAAAATGTTGTTTTTTTATTTTGTTGAATAAATAAAACAAATAAAATTGAAAAAGATAAGGTCGTTTTGTTGAATAGTTGGGACATGATTTTTTTAAATTTATTCAATCTGGTTTATGTTAAGATTTTAAGATATTCATAGATTAAAAAATATTTCGAAATTTGATTTGATTGATTGCTATTTAATGATTTAATTTAAAATTTTTACACCTATTTTGTTTATACTCTTAATTAAAATTTATTTTTCAATTAAATGACAATCAATTGAATAGATTTGATAAGTTTAAGTCTGAACATCATGATTTAATTAAAAAAATAAATTATTTTATATATTTAATTTTAAAATAATTATTTTAAAAAATTAGTGGGCTGGCAAGCCCGTTGCCATCCTAATAATGTCAGATTCCCCCTTCTCGTTTTAGTTAATCTATCAAACGACGACGCATGCTCAATTGCAAATTATACCGTACTGTTAGTGAAGTTTTCTTCTTCTTCTTCTTTCCGGTGTCGCCGTCGTGCCTTCATGGCAACAGCAATAGTATCGGAGTCCAAAAAGCAGCCGCGACCTGGTCGGGGCGGGTACCAAGCCCATGGCCTGACTGAAGAAGAAGCTCGGGTTCGGGCCATAGCTGAAATTGTAAACTCAATGGTGGAGCTCTCGCGAAACAACCAAACCGTCGACCTCAACGCCCTCAAATCCGCCGCTTGCCGGAAGTACGGCCTTGCCCGAGCGCCAAAGCTGGTGGAGATGATCGCAGCTCTTCCAGAATCCGACCGCGAGTCTCTCCTTCCTAAACTCCGCGCCAAACCTGTTCGCACCGCCTCCGGAATCGCTGTCGTTGCCGTTATGTCGAAGCCGCACCGGTGTCCACATATTGCTACCACGGGGAATATCTGCGTTTATTGTCCCGGTGGCCCGGACTCGGACTTCGAGTACAGTACGCAGTCTTATACCGGCTATGAACCTACTAGCATGCGCGCGATTCGAGCTAGGTAGGGTTTAGTAGCAAACTAAATATCAAAGGACTTGTTATTATAATTCGGAAGTTTTATTATTAAATTCTTACTTATATTTACATTTTTTCCTGTTCAGATATAATCCGTATGTTCAGGCTAGAAGCAGGATTGATCAGCTTAAGCGATTGGGTCACAGTGTTGATAAGGTTGTAGCTGCATTACTGCCAACTTAAGTATTCACTTACAGTTTAGAGTAATAAGATTTATGAAAAGAGTCTTATACACTCGTTTGTGTGGCTATATTGTTTCAGGTTGAGTTCATATTAATGGGAGGTACTTTCATGTCATTGTCAGCAGATTACCGGGATTACTTTATAAGAAATCTTCATGATGCTTTATCAGGGCACACTTCTGCTAATGTTGAAGAGGCAGTTGCCTACTCTGAGCACAGTGCAGTGAAGTGTATTGGAATGACTATTGAAACGTGAGTGTTTATATGACTTGCGTGAAATGGAAAATCATATTGCTTTATTTCCATTGTGAAAATCTTTTAGACTTGTTCTAGGCTTTCCTACTCTTTGAAGAATGAAAGCAAAAGAAAATCTTAGATAACTGCAGACTTTTCAGTATCAACCATTACAGTTAAACCATTACTACTGTTGGAAACACCTTAGCTTTTTATTTGGTAGTAGTGAATCGGTAACTTGTTTTTTGCAAAAATATCAGCAAAGGCATGATGCTAGTTGGTGAGTTCTTATGTTGGTTTTATCTAGGGGGAACTTGTGATTGTGGTTTGGTATGTGCTAATTATTTGCTTTACCTTCTGAGTTTGCCTTAGCGCTAACAATGCTGTTCATGCTTGGTGATTTTTCAGGAGGCCAGATTATTGTCTTGGTCCTCATTTGAGGCAAATGCTTTCTTATGGTTGTACACGATTGGAGATTGGGGTTCAAAGCACATATGAGGATGTTGCTCTTGACACTAATAGAGGACATACTGTAGCTGCGGTTGCTGATTGTTTTTGCTTGGCAAAGGATGCTGGTTTCAAGGTAACAATGAAAGAGATTGTTTTTTAACCTTCTTTTCTGGTAGATTGATTTGGGTAGGGGTTGGGGTTCAAGAATGTATACATGCACCTAAATTTGATCTAACAGACTTGTCATTAAAACTTGTCAACTTAATAACTTATCTGTTTTCCTACATAATAATAATCAATGAATACATAATACTGAAAAGGATAAGAAAAAGTATTAAGCAAAACTAGCGAGTCATAAATTAACTCTTAAGAAATATGAAAAAAGAAAGTTTATGATAATTTAAGTTAAAATTAGTTTTTATTCAAACCATGGTTTTGAAAAAGCATGTAAAAGATGCTTTTCCAAAATCATGGCTTTAAGGAGGGTGACGATTGACCATGACACCCCAAAAAAAGTTCGTACATGCAAACTTACTTTTGAACACACAAACACAGTTGCAAAAACAATGCCAAAAACATGCATAAAATATCAATTTTTTTCACCTCCTTTGTTTCTGTTAACTTCATCTTAATATGCTGCAGGTTGTTGCTCATATGATGCCTGATCTTCCTAATGTTGGGGTCGAGAGGGACTTGGAAAGTTTCAAGGAGTTCTTTGAAAGCCCGTTATTTAGAGCAGATGGACTGAAAATTTATCCTACTCTTGTAATTCGTGGAACTGGGCTTTATGAGCTATGGAAGACTGGCAGGTATTTGACTTTTGTCAGTTATTGCTCAATCTTCTGCATTCCTCAGCTCTTGTTAATTGCTGTAGACAGTAAATTAAAAGACTTTGCAACCTAGATTCTGATGATGTTGTGGATGCCTTCATTGGGAAATCTTATACCAGAAAAGGACAGCGTCAGAGTTGATGTTCTTTTTATTTTCGGTTTATTGTTTCCTATTCCGTAGGTAGTTTAGAGATATAGGACTTCTATTATTATAATAAGACTGATCCTTATTTAAAGGAACAGGACAGTTAGGAATTCGATAGATACAAGATTCCTATATCTGTAATTTGATTGATCCTTATTTAAAAGGGACGGAAGCTAAATAAAAGAGTAGTTCAGAGTTTAATCAAAACCAAGAGATTGGAGTTCTCTCTTATCGAACTCTAAGGTGTCAGTCTCCCTTGAATGAGTCTGAAACTTTATTCAAAATAGGTAGACAAAGGAATCGCAACAAAGGGAAGAGAGTTGAATTTGATTTTCCACTCAATCGCCCGATAACTCGATCCTATTCTCAGAGATATAACAGAAGCTGGGTGTCATTCATGCACTTCTGTAGATTCACTCGAAGTCTAAGTTCAGAATCATAAGATCAGTGGCGAAAAAGGGAGAACAGTGTTTTATACTCCATTTACTTGTACTGATTTCCTAGTGCAATCCCTCTACTCAATTTTCTCTTTCTTGTTCAAATGCTCATACTACAAAAGAAAGAAAACTAATTAAATCCACCAGTCAATCTACACTCCCACTTATTGTGTTTTTTTATTCCCATTCTCTAACTGTTGAAGATCTTCTTATGATTCTTTCCTGAATAGGCTTAGGTTATGTTATAAATCCTTGCCTTGTAGTCTTTGTGTCTGCATAAGCAGGCCTTTTGATCAAACCACTTAAATCATGTGTTATCTTTCTTCTTACTCATTCTCATCTTTTTCATAATTCAACACTAACATGATTGATGACAAAATCAACTGAAGAATAGGAGTGCTTCTTCAATAATTAACAACGACTTCATGGTAATATTTTAAATAATAAGATGACAAAAACGGGAATCTAGTATGAGTACGAAGACCACAAAGATGATTTGCTTAAATGTTGGCTAAGAGGTATGCACATTAACAATGGATACATACACAAGTATACAGAAAGACAGAGATAGAGAGACTCCAAAAAATTGTTGATCTCACCTTGACAAATAGTGTTGCTGGAGCTAAAATAGAAGGAGCATCTACACCATTGAGATATGCCTTAACCTCTGGTATTCCTGAGCCAGCTGCGGCTGGAGCAATGTAAGCACAAAGAGCTGCAGCCATCATGGCCAAAACCATGTTGCAACCAGCTAAAGCTAAAAATGCCTGGTAATACCTGCACTGATATAAGTATTATTTCATGATTACTATAGACTATAGAGTGTTATGTAAGGAGATCAAAAAGCTTACACTTCTCATTTGTTTTCAGTCGTGTTTTTGGTAATACAGTAGTTAAGGAATGGAAAACCAAAACTTCGATAACAGAACTTCTTGTCTGATAAATGCATAACTAAAAAACGTTTACCATGTTGATTACAATTACGAATGTGAAAGACAGTCAGATTATGAATGTACCCGTTGGAAGATAATAAGACTAAAGAAATAAACATGCATATAGAAAGTGAAAGGTTTACGTAAACTGCAAATATTTGCTAGCCTAGAGGCTGCCATACTGCAATCATATAGCATATGAAGATTACAAACATGTCAAATAAGAATCTCCAATCATACCATCCTCAGGAGTGTTTAACTTTGAAACAATCAAAATACAAATACCCAATTTGATAAGCCCAAGTGCAGGTAGCACAGGTTATTACAGAGACACGAGTATTTTACAGAACATAAATGCAGTTTTCGCAAGATCAGAAATGGGATTGAAGTGTTATGCATTAGGCTTACTTATTCTTAAGCATGAGATTGTTGGTCAATAGAAGTTTGAACCCAGCTATGTTCTCAACTCCAAGGTTATTCAAAATCCCAACCACGCCCGTAGACAAGCCAATCAGGAGAGCAAAAGTCCACTTGAGGACAACGTATTGAAAGATCTCAACCTTCTTCCTGGATCTCCAATCCTGTTTAAACAGCTCATTTTCAACAATCCTGCAAAACACGTAAGAAGGTGAATCAAGTACATTGAAATTCAAACATCATCTACATTCAATCGACACGCGCCCATAAAACGAATCCAATATTGAGTAAAAGATCACACATAACAGAAATTAAACAGTCTATGATCACATAAGATAAAAAACATATCGGGGGCTGGTTGTTTCTTACTCATAATCTAAACTCTCAATGGGACAAGTGTTGGCACCAACAATAGCAATCTGAGAGGTAGTGTTCTTCCTGCTCTTAACCAACAATGGCTGCTTTGCCAATTCCTTGGATTCCTTATCATCTTCAATCCCAATCCCAATCCCAAGCCCTCCTTCGATCTCTATGTCCGTCGCCTCTCGATGATCCATCTAATCTCTCAAAATCAACAAAACAAACACACTCAACAACAACAACACCTATCCTCTCGTCCGGTGGATTTATACTCTCGGATTCTTATTGCCTTTTTTGTCTAATTACGTAATTGGTACTAAAATTAGAACAAGAAGAACGTAGTTCTTGCCCGAATCCAACACGCCACTGCCCTGAGATTTCTGCTTGCCATTAATGGAGTATACGACAGAGTTTTGATGTTCTTTTAAGGCATTCTAGTGACTGCGATTTGCCGCCACTTACCGCAAAAAGGAGACGCGTGTCGGATAGATCCGCGTCGCTTTCAAATAAAGGAACCTCGTTCTAGTAATTAGTGTAATGCCAAATTTATGTTGGGCAGGAAAATATATATTTCATAGTTTATTATATTAGTTAATTATTTCCGACGCATTAATTATTAATTAATTTCCACTACACGTCAAACGTGGTTAATATTGATTAACTTTTAGTTAATTAACAATACTCTTCCTCACAATTTTGGCCCGAGTTGATTAGGTCATGAGCTGGTTGAATTGGACCATGAGTCACCTAACTCGTGATAGCTTAGACCCGGCTTGATCCATTGAGTCATTATTTTCAAAACATATAGACTTGACAATAGATTACAAGTCAAATTTGGGCAGATAGAAATTTTTTAAAATTACTTAATCCATAAAAATTTTTAATAGTTAAATGTTTTAATTATGTTTTTAACTTTTCAGTTTTATTTATTTTAATAACTCTTGTTGATAAAAATTGATCAGTTTATTAATTAATTGGTTAATTTTATAAATTAATAACTTTTATAAACTATATTAATTAATTTGTATCTAACAATCATTTTTAATTAAACATCAAATTATTTAATAGTTAATGATAATCTCTTTTAATAATATTTCAAATTTTTTAATTTTACTTAATCTTTAGTCAATTTTATCAGTTTAATTTTTAGTTCGATTTTAGACAGTTTTATTAGTTTGGCTTCGTACCTCTTCACTCCACCAACTCATCACCCCTAAGGGGCGTTTGTTTTTAAGATGATTAACTTAAACTTATGATTTTACCTTTGCAAAGTATATTTATTTTTTGAAAAGTTTAACATTACTTTGAAGAGAGTTTATTGCCGAGATTAATTAAAACGACCTTTTTTATTTAACATTGGTAATGAATGGGATCTTAAATAAATTGAATTAGATTAAATTAAAAATTTTAATTAAACTTCAATCTGTTAGAAGTAAAATCATTTTTTATTTTTTATTTTTTATTTCTAAAGTTTTAATTTTTTTCATTTTAGGTACATAATAATAGCATCTAATAGAAATCTTGTTGAGGTATGAGGAGGTTCAGTAGTAAGTAGCCTTACCTTAACTAATAGAGATGTTGTTTCTAAATAAAATCGGTAAGATAAGAAATTTAAATTTTCGAATTTCAACTATTAAAAAGTTAAATTTTAGTTAAAATGAAACTATTAAATAAAAATTAAGTAATTTGTTTAAAATTATAAATATCAATTATTTTATAAAAATCAACTATTAATTAATAAATTTATTAATGTTTAATCAAAAAATCAATTGATTTTAGTGGCAAGTATTATTAAGATAGATAAAAATTTTCAACCAATTGGATCGATTTTAATTATTAACTATTAATTTAGTAATAAAAAACCTAAATTAAATTTAAAAATTTTTAACTAAAAACCCGAAATAGGAGGAGAGACAAGAGATGTGCAGTTGAGGATTAGACCCATATAAATAAATGACTTAAATATAAAAAAAAGGGATAAATTAGGACCAAAATATAGAAACCAGAGGATCATCCAGAGACGTGAAATCTAACCTAAAGCTCGTTGAAAAAGCTGCACGTGATCCCAACGCCCGTGTTACACGAGAACATGACTGTCCACGCCGCTTGCACATTTACGAGCACCTCGTGATCTTCAGGACAACGATCGTTTTTTAATTAAAACCTGTCAATGTCAAAGCTGTATGTAGGCAAGGAACGAAATAACCGGCTGATTCCTCTTCCGTCGACAGCTCTCTAGCATTCCATGGAATTGGCGGCCCGTGTCTCAGCTCGACCACGGGTTAATCAGCTTGTGGGTTATGGACGGTCGGATCAATTTGATTCATCTTATGTTTATAAAAAAAAAAATCCAGAACAAGGTTAAAATAATGTCATTTTTAAAGTTAGGATAAAGTCATGGGCTGTCGGGCCAGGTGAGGTGGGGCTCGGCTTGACCTTGACACATGGCCCAGTTGAGTCGACCACTTTTGATCCGTAACCCGATCAATCTGGATCAAAATTAACATCCCTAAACACAAAAAGTTCACAAGATTTACAACCAAGTATTTAATAATTAGAGAATTATTAAATTAGTTATGAGGTCTTAGTACTAAAGCACTAAAACTATCAAGTGGGTTTAAATAAGAAATAATTTTAGTGAATTTGGATTTGGTTCAGCCGGATTTTGCTGATCCGGCACGTCCTTATTTGGTTCCATAATTTCGGGAATTTCAAACTGCTGTATACCTGTAAAACAAGCAAAGGTCTCGCCGGGGGTTATTTCTCGGAAGGCCCCTCCGACGCTCAAGTCAATGTTTTTGGAGAATCTAGATTTTTTAAAGCAAAGAAACAGCTAGGGTTTTTTATTCATACCTCTATCATGGTTGAGCGTTGCCTTATATATGCGATAAGTTGCCCTTAGGTTTAGGCCTCTTCGTGAATCATCGTGTTTACATGGGAGACGATCTCCCGCTATCGGGCCGTCTGTGCCTGGGCTTACAAGTGGGCCTCCTTAGGCCGAGCCTCATATGGCCGACCTGACCATAAGCCCCCCTACTCCTCGACTTCGAGCGAAGAGAGGGGTCGAAAGAGTACGTGAAAATCGTGCAGTTTCGCTGGTGCGGGCTGCCTGCTATCAGGCCGATCAGCGGGGTCGCTAGGACATAAGAAAGGTCGGTAAGGGGGCGGCGATGTCATATGATAGCTCGGTCCACGCCCTATGAAGGTGATCTAGCTTCGGTAGTAGGTCTAATCATTACTTGGCGATTCGTATGTGTTGAGCGCCGTAAAAAATTGTAAATGATGCACCCGTTTAACTGCCCCGCACAGCTGTCATATGCTGTCACGCCCTGTCACGCGCGTCCTCTCAACTGTCACGCCCCTTCTGGTTCTTGGCGAACCTAACGGACTGTTGCTCAGATTCAGCCGCGTGTTTCACCATGGCTGGGATCGCGCCACGCGTCTATCATCGATTGGTACCCTGGTTCAGTCGATATTATAAATTGCAAACCCCGTGGCCGTCTTCTTCTTTCGTCTCACATATTTGCCTTCTGGGTTCTAACTTCTGGACTTTCATCTCTGCCGCTCTTTGCGATCACCAGAATACCTTTTCCATCACCGTCCACCAATCTCCATTTCAAACTAGGTACGTCCATTTTCTCTTTTCTATCCCCTAGATTTTCCATTTGTAGTCATGTCATCGTCAAGCTCTAGAGGAGAGGTCAGGCCGAAGGAGGAAGTTGTCGAAAGGACGTTAGAGATTACGGAAGAAGTGGTGGAGGCGCCTGAGGCTGGTGGTAACGAGGCACTTGGGGCCGAAGGGACGGAGGAGATTGGGGTGAGTGCCCAGAGGGATGGACAGGTCGTTCGGAATCCACCTAGTGAGCCATCGATGATGACCGCGAGGGAATTAAACCACTCGGTCATCCGTCATAACATCCCGACAGCATGGGGGCCCAGGCTGGCCTCTGCGAATGAAAGGATCGATAGCTGCCCAGGGGGCTACTTTGCCGTTTCAGACAGCTTCTTCACGGTCGGTGGTATGAAACTACCGTATGCCCCGGTGGTCGATGAGGTGTGTCGCACTTTTCTGCTGAGGCCGAGCCAGATTCCTCCAAACGGTTGGAGGTTCATGAACGGCCTAGCCTTGTTGTGCCACCAGTTCGGTTACCCCCCGTCGGTCGGCGTCTTACGCCACTTTTTGAGAATGAATCAAAGCTCGAGTACCGGGGCCAGGATCCCTACTCTCCAGTACAAGGACTCGCATTATCGTCCTGCTGGGACGGCCTCGAAGGTTCAGTCGTGGCGAACAAAATATTTCTTCGTGAGGCCTCCTGGGTCTCCTTTCAAAACCAGGCCGTGGAAATATCCATTGGCCGAGCTGTGGAATGACCTTTCGAGCGTGCTCCTTAGCAGGGAGGAGCAGGAGGCAATTAGTAAAATAAAGGAGCTAGGTCGGTACGACTTTGGCCAACTCATCAGGGGATATGGAGGGGGGTGTTCGGCTAGCTCGTTTTTGATTTGCCCCCGCCTCAGATAAGCGAGCTGAGAGAGGAGGCTGCCCCTTCTGGTCGATATTTCGTGATTCTTTTTGTTTGCAGTATTCGCACGTCTTGGTTTCATCTTCTAACTGTTTCCTTCTTTCGCGCAGCCATGGTGAGAGCTAGCGCCTTTTCTGGTTCCTCCAGCATGTCCAAGGGCCAACGGTAGGCTGCTCGCCCATTTACTAAGGCCAAGGAACCGAGCAAGGAGGTGGAGCCTAGCTCAGAGGTCGCTCGATCGGCCTCTACCGAACCGACCACCGTGCTTGACCGAGTGATAGCCCCCTTGGGGTCGACGGTGCCGGTCCCAGTAATAAACGTGGAAGGAGAGGAGGAGGAGACTGAACCTCCTCTCAAGAAAAGAAAAGCCGTCCGGGCTCATGAGCAGCCACCCGTCTCGGTGGGTGCTCCTAAGGGGAAAGGGAAAGAGGCGGAGCAGGGCGGAGGCCGCATAGCCCGGCTAGAAAAGGGCAAGAAGAAAAAACAATTGTCGAACGTCGATAGGTGGCAGCCAGTGATTAACTTAGAGAGGACCGCGTCGCTCAGGAATGTCGAAGCGGCACTTCACATTGCTGAAAATATCGTGCCTCCCACGGACGAGGAGTTTCTCGACTCGTTGGATGAGTTGACGTTATCGGCCCGTCTTGTTCGAAACTGTGCAGCGCGACGGTTCAAAAGATAAACTTGCGGAGATGCAGGAAGAAAGAGACGTCGCGCGAGCTCAACTTACCTCTCTGGAGGAGGAAAAGAAGCTTGTGGAGAGCGATAGGGATTTTTTCAAGGCTCAACTAGTGTCGGGAGAGGAGGAGAAGAAACGGGCGATCGCGGCTAAGGCTGAGTTGGAGAAGAAATGCGAGGCACTGCAGCTTGTCACTGTGGAGCTGAGAGATCAAATACGCGCCGCTAATTCGAAAGTGATACAGGAATGAGAGCTCCAATTCAAGTTCCGTGAGGATTGTCACGCGGCTATGCGGGCCCAAGTTAGAGCTGAGGACAGGGTGAAGGAGTTGCAAAGCTCCGTTAAAAGAGAGAGGATCGCCGCGATCAAACGATGGAAAAAGTGACATTTAGAGGGCGAATGTTATGAGTACGCTAGCGACCTGATTCTCTCCACCCTGCAGAGCTGCCATGGCGTTCATGTTCCTGACGGGTCGGATCCTCTTCCCTTTGAGGAATACACCGAGCCATTGGTTCCCCCCGGTCTCGGTCTTTCTTTAAAGGAGCTTATGGAGTTGATCGAAGAAGAACCCTGAGACATCCCAGATGATGAGCTAGATCTCAGCTCGGATGAAGAGGAAGGACAGTCTCTCGAGGGTGTCGCTCCGGTTCTTCCAACGGATACCTTGGCTGCTCATCCGACCTCTCCTCCTACCGATGCGGCTGTTTCTTCTCCTGGTCTGGCCCCGGTTGTGCTACCAACCTCTGAGGCTACGTCTTCTGAGCCGACTGCCGACTCGTCTCCCCCCGCGAAGGAGTGAATTTTGTTTTTATTGTCCTTTTTGAGGCTCACCTAGTCGGGCTTGTGGCCAGGGCCAATTTTTTGGGAAGTAAGAACGTAATTGTTACCTTTTGCTCGTTTCATATTTTTGCCTGATGCGTATGAGTAGCTTCTGTCTTCGAACAATTAGTGTATTCATTATTTAAACGATAATAATGTCAACTGATGTGCCGAGGCCGAGCAATCTGAGATTCTACTCTTAATACCGTCTGGTGCCAAGATCCCATTTGGAACTTGATCAAACGTTGTTGGGGCCCGAGCTTTGCTCGAGGGCCAAACTATGTCGAACATTTTGTCAAAAAATCGGTCGAAAAATCGTGTTGTCGAAGCCCGAGCTTTGCTCAAGGGCGAGCTATGTCGAAAACTTGTCGATGTCGAATGTCGAAGCCCGAGCTTTGCTCAAGGGAGAATTATGTCAAAAACTTGTCGATGTCGAATGTCGAGGCCCGAGCTTTGCTCAAGGGCAAACTAAAATAGTGTTGACAATTCACCACGTCGAGGCATCGCGCGACCTGTTATTTACTATGACACATGTTGGTAAACTAACGAAAAATGTGAAATTCTTTATTATTGGAGGCGACGCGGGCCATTAAAAAACCTGACTATCGGAGCCAGGAAAAAAGATACCTAAAACACGAATACTAAAAATGCGAACAGAGAAACGATGTACTAAAATAAAACTTATCTACTGTCGTTTTCTTTCTCAGCTCTTATGTCTAGAGATCCTGTCAACACTACCGCTCCCTCGAGGGCTCTCGTTTCTGCTAGGTAGCACTCCCGGGCAATTTTCTGCTGGCTCCTGATAACACCGGTTCCGTGCGAGGTCGGAAACTTCATTGCCTGGTAGTAGGTAGAGACGACTGCCCTAAGGGCGTTTTGGGTTGCTCTCCTAATTATGGCATTATACGCCCCCGCAAACTTGACGATCAAGAATTTCACACTCTTCTCCACCTGGCATGGTTTCTGACCGAATTTAACATTTAAAGCAATCCGGGCAAATGGGTAGGCCGACGCTCCTGTTACACCTTTGATAGGCCCCTCAATCGGCAACAGTCGCTCTTCAGAAATTTCCATTTGTTTAAAAGCGATATAGTATAACAAGTCGACCGAGCTGCCCGTATCGATCATTACTCGCTTCACCTCGCTACCGTCTATAGTCAGGGTGGCTACTAACGCGTCATCATGGGGGCAACTAACACCATCTAAATCAAATTCATCGAATGAGATCGCCTCGTCACTCGGCCTCTTCATCTTTGCTGACGAGCCCTCTCCGATTTGCCTGACATATCTTTTCCTCCCTTTAGTGGTTGACCCGCCTGCTGCATTACCCCCAAAGATCATATTTATGACCTTGACTGGTCGGTCATCTTGACGCTCGGCGTTTATGTCCTCTCTTGGCCTGGACTGTGCCCTCGCATTAGGTCGGGCGTCCGGATTCTGATTCCGCCTGTCTTCACCCTGTCTGTCATTTTGCCTTTGATGTCCTCGCCAAGTGTCGGACCGGTCGGTTCCACCCTCACTATCCCGACCGGTATTTTGTCCATACCTCAGGAATCTACTTAGCCTTCCCCGCTGGATAAGGAGCTCGATCTCTTTCTTTAGGTTCCAACAACTTTCTGTATCATGACCCACGTCCTTATGGAAGCGACAATATAACGAGGGATTCCTTGTATCTCGGGGAGCTCTCATTGCGCCGGGTTCTTTGAAGGGTTCACCCTCAGCTCTCATGACCTCAAGCACCTCTGCATATCGCCTGTTAAGGGGGTGAAGGACTCCAGTTGTTGATCCCGTCGATCGGTTGGTCTTCTCTAATTAGATCTATCCCTCTGCCGTTTGTTTGAATCATCTGCCGTACCGCTTGGCTCGCGATCATCTGCCCTACGCTTCGTATTTCTCAATACCTCTTCCAGCTGAATATACTTATCCGCTCGGCTCCTAATCTCCTGAATGGACCGGGGCAGGTGATGCAGCTTAGAGGTAAGCTATTAAACCATCTGCGGGCTCCCTCCTGAAAGGCGGTGCAGAAGGCTTTGCATTGAATGGCATCGGGGACGCAGTGTAGGTTCATCATCGATTGGAAGTGCTGCAGGTAGTCTAGGGGGTCGGTCTTGCCAGTATACTTCTCAGGGGTCGGTATTTTAGTTCCGGCTGCAGGGAGGGTATCTAGGATTTCTGGAATGAAAGGAGAGTTATACTGCACAGGCACTCGGACTGGACGGGTGCTCATGGACAAATTGATTCGGTCGTCCACAATTCTCTCCAGGGCTCCAGTGGAGTGGTGATCGGGGGGCAGGCTAATAGGTCGAGCTAGGTTCGGCGGCTGTTCTGGCCGTGACTGTAGAACTTGGCGGATCAATAGATCTGCCGCCTCCTCCAGTTGTTTCTTAGTGAAGGAGATCGTCGGCGGTGCGGGAGGATCTGCGTCCAGGGGGCGCTGGGAATCGGGATGTGAATTAACCTCTACACCATCCTCCAGGGCTATGCTCTGCTCCTCCGGGTGTTGGTTCTGGAGGTACGGTTGGTTGCTCGGGCGGGAAGATTGAGTATGAGAATCTGGACGTGACAACAGATGAGTAATAGGTTGCTGCACACCCATCCGCTGCTTCGATAGCACCGCGACGGCAGCGATATCGGGGTTGGCCGCCGCCGCTTGGCTTACCTGTGTATTTCTGGACGTGGTGCCCTGACACCGGGCCCCACGGTGGGCGCCATCTGGTTCAGCCAGATTTTGCTGATCCAGCCCGTCCTTATTTGGTTCCATAACTCCGGGAATTCCGAGCCGCCGTATACCTGCAAAATAAATAAAAGACTCTCCGGGGGTTGTTTCCTG
>JAOSBP010000006.1:28177943-28203762 GCA_027563825.1 Erythroxylum mucronatum | reverse complement strand
GGTAGGTGGGAGGGAGGGAGGGAGATTTTGAAAATTTTTGCAACAAAATCTCCCAATTTTTTTAAATTTTAGGTATCGGCCGGTATTTGACCGGTATTTTGAATACCGACCGATACAGCCGAAACGGGCCGGTACTGATCGGTATTTAAACACGATACCAAAAGTCAATATACCGTACCGATTTTGGTTTGGTACGATTCGGTATTCATAACTATGAGCAAGACTAAGGCCTCATTTGATTGTTGGCTGATCAGCCAAAAATCAACTGATTGACCAAAATCAGCTGGTTGACATTATAAAAAGGCTAATTGGGATGTTCAACCAACCCAACCAGCTGATTTTAAACAAGCTCCTCTATAGGAGCGTTTCATCCCAATCAGCTGATAACTTTTTTTAATGCCCATTTTACCCTCGTCATTTTACTCTTTCACATCTCATTCCTCGCTTTCTCCAGACTCTTCTAGACTTCTCTTTCCTTGCTCTCATTTTCTCTCACCGTCCCACCATCTCGTTTTCTCTCACTATCTCTTTGCTTGCTCTCATTTTCTCTCGAAGGTTACGGTTTTTTTAGATTAGGGATTATCGAATTTTTGAGATGATCTGAGGTAAATTTCAATCTTTTATCTAGATTAGGGTTTTATTGATCTGTACTAATTACTCTTTGGTTTCTAAGAATCTTGGTGAATCTAGGAAGAGAAGGGTTTGTGCTATTAATTCTCGTAAGTGGGTTTTTCAAAGTTAATGGTTTGATTCTCAAGATCGCCTCCCCCCCTTTTAATTGTTTTCCTTAGCCCTTTTGCTTCGATTTTTTTCTGGTTTCCTATAATCCTTTTTTGTGGGTTTTTGTTATTTTTGTTGGTTTAATAGCTTTGTGTTGTTGAACAAACTATTTGGTATTTTACATATTCCATCAATTAAACAATACATCTTTTAAACCTTAACAATTGAAGGATATGTTATTCCCTTTGGAGGTGCGATTTATTTGTCTGGTCTTTTCTGGATTTTAGGTTCTTGCAATTATTTTTAATATTTTCAGTTTGTGCAGGACCACCACACTCTTGCATATGTGAATTATTTTATTTTGTAAGATTGTTTAGATTTCCTCTTCCATCACTGTTCATCTGGTTGTTTAATATGCATTTCTTTGACATATAAAGAAATGTGGGATGCCTCCTGAGCCACGAGCTGGGTTAGTTGGGGGTGTAGTGAATATGGAACTGGAAGGGGATTCAATGATGAGTGTATTCTTGAATGAGCTTTATGGCTTCCAATTAGACAACCATCATTGGTAATTCCTTGCTCATGCCTTCTTCCAATTTGAGATAGTGTTTAGAGAAGTAGGGAGTAATGCTTGCTTATTTTGCAAAGCAAATAGTGTATATATCTTTGTCATTCTTATCTTGGAAAGCAATGAGCTTTTATTGTGTAGTATGTTTCAGGATTATTCCTTCTTGTCAATGTCAATTTTCTTTCCTCTTATGTGATCCAACAGTATGATAACAACAGCTTAATGTTGCATTTTCCTACAATATATTTCTGAAGGGTCAGACTTCATATTTCTTCTTTTGGGTATAGGTACCCCTTGGAACTGCGGAAAGGAAAATCAACAAAGGAGAAGGTGTAGCGCGGATTAAGCCCTGCGAATGTCTTTTTGCTAGTTATCTATCCTACAGCTCTCTTGTTTACAAATCAGCATAGTTTGTTGATGTTTTCTGCAAAAAGAATATATTCCGCTTTCTTAGTTCTGTATAGGTCTTTGGGTACTGCATAGATTGCTTACTAATTGATGCTTTGCAGGTGAAAAAGAGCTCTGAACAAAGGCCTAATAGTTTAGATTATGAAAATGTAAATGCCACTGAAACAGAGGAGTCTGCTACAAATGGTAAAGATGGGAGCCTAGAGTGCCAAGAACAAGAGGTTGATACGGAAAGGGGTATTAATGACCTATCTCAGAATATGGCGAGTGTCATAGTTGATGATGGTGGTTTATCTGCTCCCGGTGATGAGGGAAAGGCAGAGGGATCTAAAGCTAAATTGTTTCTTGAAGATTCTGGTCCCCCAGAGGTCTGTCTTCTTTACAATAAATTGGCTCATGCATTCTTCTTATTCCTCATCACTAGTTTATGATGTTTAAACTTGTAGATAGTGAGACCCTGTGGACGTATCAATTCCTGCATGGTTGTTGGCAGAGACACATTATACGTATATGGAGGAATGATGGAGATTAAAGACCGGGAGATTACACTTGACGATTTGTATTCTCTTAATCTCAGCAAACTTGATGAATGGAAATGCATAATACCGGTTTGTTACATTTTCCATTCCTAGTTATATATTCTCATAATTTCTTGGTGAGGTGTTCTTTCAGAGATTTCGAAGTCCACTTTTAATTTTCACTAACAATATAATTGTCTACAACCAAATGTCTTCTGAAACACAATTTTCAAAAAGATGAGTGAATGAGCATGATCATCATTTCAATTCAGTTTGCTTTAACCTGTCTGAGCCTTGTTTTAAATAACGCAGGCATCTGAATCTGAATGGGTAGAAGCCTCAGAGGATGATGATGATGAGGATGATGAAGATGCTAGTGGTGATGATGGTAGCAGTGAGAGCAACAGTGATGAAACTGACGATGACGATGATGATGGTGGAGAGGTGATTCTCTTCTTCCTTTCCGTTAAAATCAAATGTGTAAATGATCTTGTCTTGTTATTACATTTCCCTATTTATTTGACAAGAAATTTCTGATGTTCTTTTCTGTTAGATCTTCTATCAAATTTTGAACTATAGTCTCCTTTGTAACCTTGCTTGCTTAGTTGCACTCCCTACATTTTTCACGTCACTTAAATTTGGAAGATACAATATGTCATGAAGATTCGACACTTACATGGCTCTCGAAACAAGTTTTACTATCTCCAACATTTTAATTCTGCTTTAGGTCATGCCATCTAAATTGCTAGAGATCACTATGTTTTGTATATCTAGACAGGACAATCATAGATGTTTACAAAAGTAAACCCCTTGACGTCTTTCTTTCATCCATGTAGGCTAGGGATAATGCTTCTGGATCAGTTGATGATGCCTTTGCTATAATAAAGGGTGAGAAAAAAAATCTTCGAAGGAAAGAGAAGCAGGCTAGGATAGAGCAGATCAGGGCCAATCTTGGGCTTTCAGATTCACAAAGAACACCAATGGTGCGTATCTAATTGATGTTTATTACAGGTTTGGTTTAGCAGAACTTGCTTCTTCAATATCTTAATTGGAAGTTAGTATGAGGTGACGTTTGATAATTTAATTTGGAAGCCTCTGTGCACAATTTTTAAGTTTTGCTTTCTGTTGCTGATATTTTAGCAATGCATTTTTCTTCCTGTATCTAGTGCAGTGCTTTTCTGATGTATTTTTGGATGGCAAAAACTCTTTGATTTATGGATATAAAGTAAGGATAACTATAGGTCTCACCATTTAGGCACTTTGTCCTCAAGACACTCAGCTGATTTAATTGCTTCTCGCACTTAATAGTGACTTTGCTGTTCCCTTTCCGTTGTTTTGTTTCTTAACCATTTTTCTCACCGAGTGCTGCTCATGGGTTTCTTTGAAAAGCCTGGAGAATCTTTGAAGGACTTTTACAGACGCACAAATATGTACTGGCAAATGGCTGCCCATGAACATACCCAACACACCGGAAAGGTATGTTCTTCTCCATATTATTTAGTTTGGCTTCTTTAAAGTGGTTCTCACCTCGATCATGTTTCTTGATCCATCATTTGTTGACACTGAGTTACTTGGTTATTCTGAATTGAGCAAACTCAAGCTTTGCACATTAAAGGCTTACAGTAGATGTTGAGATTTTATTCAAGAGAAAAGTAGTCTTGAGGCCACTCTAGTTGGTTGCAATTTCAGCCTTTGGCGCTTTTCGTATTCTGTGATGGTCTTGTTTCTTTTGTTATGGTTACTAAAAAGATCTGTTGAATTTGGCCTACAAATCATGTCACTTGAGTGTTTGATGCAACCCCTTCTTGTGTCAACTGATTCTCAGTTGTACTTAAGATTTTGATAGAACTCTAGTCTTTGAATACTAGATGTACTTGGTATTATTGAATTATAGCAATACTATAAACCATTACAATGGTGATATTTAGTATTTCCCTACCCAGAGCTGAATGCTCCTCAGAAGGCTTAACTATCCTTCTGTCACAAATTCTTCCCTTTTTTCCTCCCCTCCTCTCTCAGCCTAAACCCCCAAGCTAGGATCCATTCAGCTACTAACTAACTCTCCTCTGGCCCACTGTTCTTTCTCCTAGAGTATACTTTCCATCTCAACGGTTTATTCCCTTTTCTGTTATCCTCCCCATTGTCTAAATTACCCTCTTCCATGTTGGTCCTAACAGATATTGATTTGAGTTTAGACCCTTCTTTAATATGGAGGATGAGCACGAATCCTTTCAACTTTCAGAATGTAGGTCACAGTGTTGTATCTCCTGCTGTGTCTGCTTAAAAGCTGAGACCTTGAAATAAAAATAAAAGAAATGTATCTTTTCTCAATGCAGGAGCTTCGTAAGGATGGTTTTGATCTTGCTGATGCAAGATACAGGGAACTTAAACCAATTCTTGACGAGGTAATCACTTCGTATTCGATCCATCGGTTTACGGAAAATTCAGTTTTCCGACGTAGTTCTTATACAAAGGCCTAATTGGATAATGTTCTTGGCTCTTTGTGTTTGTTTTGCTGCAGTTGGCTATATTGGAAGCAGAGCAGAAGGCCGAGGAAGCAGAAGGGCCTGAGACTAGTTCAAGAAAAAGAGGCAATAAGAAGAAAAACAAATAAACAAGCTCCAAACATAGAGGAATCTACAAGCAAGCAAGCACATGTTTCACTTAGAACAGTACAGGAGAGGCTTGATGTCTTAGATGATCATTCTAGGAAGTAGGAATACTACATTTATTTTTAAAATTTTCTATTCAACATAAATTTTTTAATTTTTTATATTTTATTTACATACACAACAAACTATTTTTAATATTTTTGGTAAACTAAAATGGACCGATTTTTAAATTTTAAATTTAATATTTCAAACTTAAACATTTTTAGTTTAATTTAAATTATAATTAATTTAAATTTTGTTCAATAATTTTTATTTAAATCATATTTGGTCTTACTTGCGAATGTGATCATCTTATAATTGCAACTTATTTTTAAAAATTCAATAATTAACAAGTTTAGGGTTTAGAGTTTTAGGGTTTGGGGTTGTTTAATTCAATTATAAAATTTTTGAATCGTTTAATTTTTAATTTTCGATTCGATTTATTTTAATGATTTTTTTTGTTAAAAACTTATCAGTCAATTTTTATAAATTAATAAGTTCATATAAATTTAAATAATCTTTTGATTAACAATTTTGTTCAATAATTTTTATTTAAATCATATTTGGTCTTACTTGCCAATGTGATCATCTTATAATTGCAACTTATTTTTAAAAATTTAATAATTAAAAAGTTTAGAGTTTAGGGATTAGAGTTTTAGGGTTTAGGGTTTAGGGTTATTTAATTCAATTATAAAATTTTTGAACTGTTTAATTTTTAATTTTTGATTTGATTTATTTTAATAATTTTTGTTGTTAAAAATTTATCAGTCAATTTTTATAAATTAATAAGTTCATATAAATTTAAATAATCTTTTGATTAACAATTTTATTTTATTTTAAATTTAATTTTTTTGAAAATTAAAGACAATAATTTCATTCAATTTTTAGCTACTTTAATGATAATCTAATATATTGAATTTTTTAAATCTTAAACTTTTTGTCTTATAAGTACTTCCGGTCTCACTTTTAAAAAATTGGAAACATTTACAAACCAGCGAAGGGATTAATCACTGGGTCCGTCGGTAGATACCCTAGTCTAGAAAAAAAAATATTGAAAACATATATGTTCTTTGATATACATATTTTTTTTTTTTGAAACTTGATATACATATTTTAATTACAGAAAAGCATAATTTTTTAAATTTCCTTTCTAACAAGAATAGCATAGCATAGGTTATTATGGAAATGCCAGTAGGGGGACCCCATTCACAAGCCAATGGCTGAAATGATGAGAAAATTAGAAGCCTGAAAAGTAGTGCATTTCTTCTAGTTCTGCATAGCCATAGCCTGTCAACTGCTTTTAATTCCTTCTTTTCCACCTAATTCCAGAATTTAACGCTCCCTGCCTTTCGATTTCTTTACATTAATCCCTTCCCCTGCTCCTTTGTCTCTCAAAAGAAGAACCCATTTGCAGCCTCACTGCATTAAAAAAAATTTTCCAGGCGCATGCAACCTTGGATATTAATATATAAAGCTAAAGCTTATGGTATGTTATAATACGTAAAGTAAGCTTCTTTGTTATGGAGTGGCATGGTTTTTCTAATGCTAAGTACTCGAACCATATTGATTAGACAGAATCTTGCAGTTTACGAGAAGGTGAAGGTTTTGATTGCATCAGAATTCGTACAATCCGGTAGGCTAGCGGATGCATGTTATTGGAGATTTTCTGTCTAATATTACTTTGTTTTATTCTGTTTCATAAAATTTCAGTCATTTATTTTGCGAGACTCACGTGAGATTCGTGCGAAACCCACATAAATAAATGATTGAGATTTATTGGACACAATAAAATACCATAATATTGGACAAAAGATCTGGACTCATGTTAGGTGGTTGTAGAATACACTTCAAGATTGGAACAGGTTGAGTTTTCTCTTATGTTCCTAAATTAATCAAGAAATTAGGCCCACTAATCCTTAGATTAGTGATAATAGAAATGGGAAAATGATTAGAACTAATGATATTACCTTTATATCCACGTTTTCCTTTAATGATAATACTACTAATAAGGTGCTAAACTCCTTTTTATATGTCCTTCGCGTCTTAATCACACCA
This sequence comes from Erythroxylum mucronatum, assembly GCA_027563825.1. NCBI lineage: Eukaryota > Viridiplantae > Streptophyta > Magnoliopsida > Malpighiales > Erythroxylaceae > Erythroxylum > Erythroxylum mucronatum. The sequence goes on along the minus strand of JAOSBP010000006.1, from coordinate 28,196,842 downwards.
CAAAATCTTCATAACCGATAATATTGCAATCTTCTTGGTTTTAATTACATGACACTAAACTTGATTATGATATCACATATACAAGATAAAGTAGGTCCAAATTTAAACCAGAAGATCATTGAAAACTTAGTAATGTATTACTTCCGAGTTATGAAACAATATCGAATCGCTGAGAGATATGGAAGCTGGAGTTATCGAGCTACTGCTCAAAAAAGAATGGAGTTTCCTATCCAGATCGATCCCAACAAAATTTCTAGTGGGGGTTACAATCATCTTCTTCCTTTCAGGTACCAAAAGCATAATTCATTTGATTCTTAGCTAGTGGCCACTTATACAGATATAGAACCTATGGGATATCTAATTCCATTCCATCCCATAACCAGTTGTTATATGCTTTTATTACATTAAAACATTGCACGTATTATGATTAGAGTACCAAACATGTGGGACGGGATCCTCTGTCTAATATTATGGTGTCTTATTCTGTTCCATGAATCTCAGTCATTCATTTATGCGAGTTTTACGTTCATTTATGCGGGACCCACATAAATAAATGACCGAGATTCATGAGACAAAATAAGACACAATAATATTGGACAGAAGATCTGACTCGAAACATATATGTTTCGAATAAATCCTCATCCTGCCTCTACCTTAGGCAGCAAGTGGACCTATATGTTTGTAATAACTAAGGGGGCGGTTGGTTTGTATGGAAATGTAAGTCTAGGTATCAGTAGTTCAGCTCTTTTTTGGAAATTAATCATCATTGGTTCAGATTTATAGGTAAATGGTGTTAGATTTTATTTTCTCTTGGTTGGATTATGCAAATATATGTGTTCGTACTCTATATCTCCCATGAAATCCTCTTAGGTTAACCGAACACAATAAGCTGGTGATTAATTCATGTCATAGTTTAGCTGTTGACAATCTTTAAAGGTCAGATTTTGAAGCAGTTCGAAGTATTTAATATTATGTATTTCTGATTACCTTAAAAAGAAACTCAAATAAGCAACATTATATCTTAAGCTTGGCTGATATTGCTTCCATTAAGGATATCAAATCAACTTTGTGTTCATCAATGCTACGCTAACTTAGTATGAGAAGCCATTTACTATTTTATCACAGGAACAATATCCTCTATTTAGTTTTATGGTGTCTTATTGTGTCCAATAAATCTCAGTCATTTATATATACGAGTCTCGCGTGGGCTCCACATAAATAAACGTGAAGCCCGCATAAATGAATGACTGAGATTCACTGGACACAATAAGACACCATAAAAATTGGACAGAGGATCTGGACTTTTTATTATGATGAGCAAATGAGTGTGAAGAATATGAGTGCAAAGCTAGTGGTCAAATTTGTCAAACCGAAACTCCAATAATTTGCAACACTTTGGAATCCAGATCCTCTGTCTAATATTATTCTGTCTTATTCTGCCTCATTGAATCTCAGTCATTTATTTTGCGAGACCTACATAAATAAATGACTGATATTTATTGGATACAATAAGACATCATAATATTAGACAGAAGATCTGGACTCCAACACTTGACCATCTCTGAGCAGATATTCCTTGACCTAATAAATCATTACATTACCCTTAAACTTCACCTTAAAGTTCGATGAACAATATGATATATTATTGAATCATAAGATTCGGTAAGTGAAGTGGACGAAGCTAAACAATAATACGATGATATACCAGCCAAGATCTGCCACTAGAAAAAGAAAGCCAGAACTTGACCAACCCTGCTGTTGAATATATGTGGTCATCTCTTCCAAGACAGCTCATTATTTCTGTCTATATATATTCTAAAAGCAATCCTTCATTCTAATACACATCCCATAAAACCAGCGGTCTATCAACAAAGCTGTCTTGTACATTCTGCTGTAGATTCTCTTCATCATTGTCCAGTATAAATCCAACCCAAATAGGGGAAGAAGGTCTAGAAGTGAACAACATGGGGGGTGATCTGTGTTCAAGTACGGGAACTGGGCTCTTCACAAGCCTCGCAAGCTCATGGAAGAACGTGGAGAAAGGCTTAAATGATGCTGTTTCAAAGAGCAAGGTTGGCAGTTACTTTAAACTAGAAGCAAGGAAGAGTTCTTTCACTAAGGAACTACGTGCTGGTACTGCCACTTTTCTTACTATGGCTTATATCATAGCAGTAAACGCCACCATTCTCGCTGACACCGGAGGCACTTGCTCCATCGCTGACTGCTCTGTTGCGGTGAACCAAACTGCTGCTCCTGACTGCATTTTTAAGCCTAACGATGGCTACCAGAACTGCCTTCAGAAGACCAAGAGTGACCTTATCGTTGGTACTGTTTTATCGTCCATGATAGGGTCATTTGCTATGGGAATATTAGCCAACTTGCCTCTGGGCTTGGCTCCAGGCATGGGGGCTAATGCTTACTTGGCGTACAACATGGTGGGGTTTCATGGTTCTGGTCCTATATCGTACCAGACAGCCATGGCCGTTGTCTTGGTTGAGGGGTGTGCATTTCTTGTGATTGCTGCACTTGGACTCCGAGCAAAGCTTGCTAGGCTCATTCCGAGTGCGGTCCGGCTCTCTTGCGCGGCAGGCCTTGGGTTGTTCATCGCGTTTGTCGGCTTACAAGTGCACCAGGGTGTGGGTCTTGTTGGCCCTGACCAGTCCACCTTGGTGACCCTCACAGCTTGCAGGAGCACAAATCCGGTCACTGGAGAGTGCATTGATGGCAAAATGCAAAGCCCAACCTTTTGGCTTGGCTCAATGGGGTTCCTAATTACATGTTTTGGCTTAATGAAGGAAATTAAAGGTAGCATGATATATGGTATCATTTTCACCACTCTCATTTCCTGGATTAGAGGAACTGCTGTCACATACTTCCCGTACACCCCGCTAGGTGACAACAACTACAACTACTTCAAGCAAGTGGTGGACTTCCATAAAATGCAGTCCACTGTTGGGGCTATTAGCTTCGCTGAGTTTAACAGAAGTGAAGTTTGGGTAGCCTTGGTGACCATGTTTTATGTTGATGTGCTAGCTACCACAGGCACTACCTATACCCTAGCAGAATTAGGAGGATTTGTGGATGAGAATGGAGACTTTGAAGGGCAGTACTTGGCATACATGGTAGATGCAGGGTCAACCATTGCAGGTTCTGCTTTGGGAGTATCACCCATAGCAAGTTTTGTAGAATCATCAGCTGGAATCAGAGAAGGAGGTAGAACAGGATTAACTGCTGTGATTGTTGGGGTATACTTCTCGCTGTCATTATTTTTTACACCTTTGTTTACCAGTGTACCTCCATGGGCGGTTGGGCCTTCACTAGTAGTTGTTGGGATTATGATGATGAAGGTGATTAAGGACATTAACTGGGAGAATATGAAGGAAGCAGCACCTGCCTTTATGACAATGCTCCTTATGCCACTCACTTACTCTATAGCAAATGGGATTATTGGTGGGATTGGGATATATGTTTCTCTTGGATTGTATGACAACATTGGGAGGATGGTAAGATGGTTCTTGAAAATGAGAAAAATGGTGGTGAAGGAACATAATCAAGTTTCTGCTACAGCTGCTCTAGATCTTGAAGCTATTTGAGTTTTTTTTTGGCCAACTTAAATGCACAAGCTGCCATGGAAAGTCACAGATTCATAGATGGGAGATGTCTGGAAAGGAACTTGTGGGCATTTCATGGCTGTTTTTGCATTTTCTTTACCAGTCATTTCATTTATATTGGTCGTCGTTTTCCTTGATCTTTCGTGTCTTATGAAAGGAATCATAGTAGCTGCGATGTTGACTTAAACAATTTTCATCGTCCAATGGCTTTTGCACGATCTGAGAAGTAAATATGTTGATGGCAACTTCACCTGAATAGCAGCTAAAAATTGTTTAATCAAAAAACAAAGTGCAGGAGGAACCTTTGACAGGTCGACCTTGAGGTGGTGATATAAATAAATAAATAAATATGGTTAATTACTAAAAAAGGCCTCCAATTTTTTTTTAATTTTTCAATCATAGCTTAGCAATAAAATTTTCAAATTTTCAAATTTTTTTTAATTAAAAAGTGGTAATAAAATATGTTAACTTTTAATTTTTTTTTCAATTCTAGTTCAATGCTAATGTTTTCGTTAAATTTATTAACGTGACTTGCCACGTGTTTCAAAAACTTTAATTATTAATATACGTAAGCTAAAATTAACACAACAAAGGAAGATTAATGAAACGACATTGTTTAATTACATAATTAAAATAAAATTGTTGTTTAAAAAGGACTTAGATCAGATTACGCAGCCCCAACAACCTTACGCTTTGATTTCAATTTTTATTTTTTGTTTTTATTTTGTTTTCTCGACATCTCATCTTTCGATTTTCAGATTACATAGTTCCGGCGATCTCATACTAAAAACATCAGGAGAACAAACTAAAAATGAAGAACTTAATGACACAGCACGTTGTAACGTGAGAGTAATTTAAGACATCAGATGAACAAACAAAAAATAAAGGCCTGAGGGCATTGAGAGAACAACAAATAATGTCGGACTAAAATTAAAAAATTGAAATTTTGCGTATTTTATTGTTATTTTTTAAAATTCGGGCTAGAATTGAAAAAAGTTAAAATTATAACATTTTATTACTGTTTTTAAAGTTAGGGATATGATTAAAAAATTGACTAAAGGTTGAATTTTTTTTTAGTAATTAACCATTATATATGATTTCAAAAAAAAAAACAGTGTGTGTATATATATATATATATTAGGCATTTATATACAACGGTGGAATCTAATGTCGTTTTGCTGTCAACAAAAGTATATACCGCAAATTTTCTCAATGTTGGGCCGATAGATCCAAAAAAGTGAAAAAGGTTCAGATTCAGTACTCCGACCTTCAATGCATGCTAATCTCTTGCTATTTTCACCAACTCAAGCTCTGCGCCAAACGCCAAAACCCAGTTGTCGCCAAGAAACTCCATGCCGAGATCGTCAAAATCGGCCTAAACCATTGCGAGCCTTTACCCAATACTCTACTAGATGTATACGGGAAATGTGGTTTGTTACGAGATGCCGGGAACATGTTCGACGAAATGCCCCAAAGAGACCTTGTCTCTTGGGCCACCATCTTCACTGCATACAATCAAGCCAATTTTCCCAGCAAAACTCTCTCATGCTTCCCTGCCATGGTCGCTGTTGACGAACTGCAACCTGACCATTTCGTTTATTCAAGTCTCATTAAGGCTTGCGCTAGCTTAGGCGCTATTAGGCAAGGCATGCAAGTGCATGCTAATTTTTTCTTGTCGCAGTTCTGTGATGATGATGTCGCTAAGTCGGCTTTGGTTGATATGTATGCAAAATGTGGATTGCCCAACTCAGCGCGTGCCATCTTCGATTCTATGGTTGTAAAGAATGTGGCTTCTTGGACTGCAATGTTATATGGGTATGCGAGGAGTGGGTTAAAGGTTGAGGCTTTGGAGTTGTTTTCGAGTGTACCTGCTAAAGGATTATATTCTTGGACTGCCCTTATATCGGGGTTGGTGCAAAGTGGAAATGGGATTGATGGTTGTTGTTTGTTTTTGCAAATGAGAAGAGAAGGAGTTCATATAGTAGATCCATTTGTTCTTTCAAGTGTAGTTGGTGCTTGTGCGAATTTGGCTATTTTGGAGTTTGGAAAGCAGGTGCATAGCCTTGTGGTAACACTTGGCTATACATCTTGTGTGTTTATAAGTAATGCGCTTGTTGATATGTATGCAAAATGTAGTGATGTTTTAGCAGCCGAGATTGTCTTCAGTGGTATGCTTGTTAGAGACGTTGTTTCCTGGACTTCTATAATTGTCGGAGCAGCTCAGCATGGGAGAGCCAAAGAAGCATTACATTTGTATGATCAAATGGTTGCTGCAGGAGTGAAGCCAAATGAGGTTACCTTTGTTGGACTAATTTATGCTTGTAGCCATGCTGGGCTAGTTAGTAAGGGGAGAGAAATTTTTAATTGCATGATCAAGGATTATGGTATTAGTCCCTCACTGCAACACTACACATGTTTGTTGGATCTTCTTAGTCGATCAGGGCACCTTGAAGAGGCTGAAAATATCATTAATACCATGCCATGTAAACCTGATGAGCCTATGTGGGCAGCTCTATTAAGTGCCTGCAAGCATCATGGGAAAAACCAAATGGCACTTAGGGTGGCTGATCATCTTTTGGAGTTGAATCCAAGAGATCCTTCAACCTATATATTGTTGTCCAATGTTTATGCTCATGCAAAAAGGTGGGAACATGTGTCCTTGGTGAGGAAAATGATGGCAGATAAGGAAGTCAAGAAGGAACCAGGTTATAGTTTTATTGACCTTCTGAAGGAGAGTCAAGTATTTCATGCTGGGGAGACATTTCACCCCATGAAAGATGAGATTTTCAGTTTGCTTAAGGAGTTAGACGGAGAGATGAGGAGAAGGGGCTATGTTCCTGACACCAACTTCATTCTACATGATATGGAGGAGCAGGAGAAAGAAAGGTTGCTCTTTTCTCATAGTGAGAGGTTAGCTTTGGCTTATGGACTTCTGAAGTCCGTCCCAGGAACAGTTATACGGATAGTAAAAAATCTTCGCGTTTGTGGAGATTGCCATACTGTTTTCAAATTAGTTAGCAGTATTGTGCAGAGAGAAATTATTGTTCGGGACGCCACTCGGTTCCATCATTTCAAAGAAGGAATATGTTCGTGCAATGATTTCTGGTGATACGAATTCAATTTAGCCAGATTCAGCTTAGCCTTGTTTATCCCACACACACCTATAACGGGTATTGTGAAGCTATATGGTAGATTGTTGCTTGATTCAACCTGTTCAATTTAAGTCTTATTCCTTGGTAGCTCTCATTTCGTTTCCTCACATTTGTCATTTCAATTTCACATTTCCATCGCATTCCTTGCCTAAAGGACATGAATATTCTTGTCTTCTGGAATTGACACTACTTCAGTCGGATTTCAAGACACAACGGCTTCTGTTGGGCGAATGTCCCACTTTTGAAGGCCTGGGTTCTCAAGCATTCTCATCGTAGTATCTCCTTTGCCGTCTTGCACCCATTTGTCATAATTAGTACTTGGATCCAATGATACTGAACTCAAACGTTTGATGAACTTTTCAGCCTGTCACTCGGAAGAATTCGGACTTGAAGAATTCGGAAGTAGAAGAGGGAATGCAATAGCTGTATATTACCGCAGGTAAGAGGATTCTACCCTTTGAACTGAGTATCCCAGAATTGAAGAAGACCACCGTATTCGGCAAGAAATGATTTTCCTAAATGTCAATCCCTCCAATTTTTTTTTTTTTTTTTGGGTGTGGCTAGATGGTTGAGAGCGGAGCTTGGCTTCGGTTAGGTCCCAGGTTCGATTCCTTGTTAGCCCCTCTTGTAAGAGCCTGGGGTAGTCAGGGTTTTACCTATAGGTGGAGAACTAGTGAGGCCCTCTGTGATGAGGTGTAGCCGCTTGGCTCTCTGTTAGGGTGTAGCCACTTGACCTTCTGAGAGGTGAGTCCGCTTGGCTCGCCTGTGGGTTTCCTATGGAAAAAAAAATCCCTCCAAAATACATAAACGTAATTAAGAACTTGCTAATACTTATGGAGAAGCATTATGCAGATTTCTTGTTCTGACAAAGCTCATTTTAGGATTTACATTTTCTTGAGATTACATTGTTGCAAACACTTTCAAGCTACATCCTTTTTAGCTAATTTATTTTGGGAATCCGTGTCCTTTAGAGCAAAGTAGAGCCACTTAACGATGGCTTATCGTTTTTCATTGTAATTATTTTTATTTCAATTTCGTGATTTTGGTTTTTTATGTTTCTTTCATAAGGGAAATAAGGAAAATTTATTTCATAATATAATCAAAAGTTTTTGTATTGATAACGAAAATGTTAGTAAATGTCCAAATTGAATTTAAGATAGTTTTAGTAATTAATAGCTAAGACAAAATAATGTAAGTAATAACAATAATTCATTCTTACCAAACCAAATGTTACTGGGATGAGAAAAATAAAATAATACATAGTAATCCACCAAAAAGAAACCAAAGTTCTATTTGAAAATCTGTTACATTTTTCTTTGTAACTTTTCATGAAAATTTTTTAGTATTAAGAAGGGTTAATTACTTTAAAAAACTTATATTTTTTAAAATTTTCAATTATAGTTCGAACTTTAAAAAATAGCAATAAAATGTCTTAATTTTTAATTTTTCCTAATTCTAGCCTGACGTTAGTCTCACTTTTATCCGTGCTGATGTGGCATAGCTATGTGTCGACGTCCTTCACTAATCAGACATCTCAGCTAATTTAGGAGAAGATTGTCAGATTAACAAAATGATATCATTTAGCAAAATGATATCATTTAGCTTTGATAGTAAAATGATTCAACTAAAATCAGATCTCCTTTCTTCTCCCTCTCTTCTCTGTCTCTTTTCTGTTGATCAACACTTAAGACTCTTACTTTGAAATCCATAATCTGTAACCTAAAATCTCCCAAACCTTCCAAAGTTTATAAGAGAGTGGATTCGTGTGTCGGTGCTTCTTTTATTGCAAAATTATTTGCTCCATCAGACTAACAAGTATTTTCTGTGATTTTGTGCATGGGTGCTTCATAAGAGAGTGATTTCTTCGTCGGGTAAAAAATGAAGATTTCGTCGCCAGACTTTTTGTGGCGCCGACTAGGGTATAATTGGTACTCTCTCTATTGTTCTTAGCAAAAATTGAAAACAAGTATATATAGCAGGATGAAATAGTCCCAGGTTGTCTCTCATACGTTACATAACTAAAGATTGGAATGAGTCAAGTTGAGCTATTAGAATCCTAAAAATTCAATTTGAATCCGAAAATAATTTAATAAATTTGAATATGAAATTAAGTGTTTTTATTAAATAAAATAATATATATATGTTAAATTAGATTTAATTTTGACTTTTGAATAAAATATCTTTATATATAAAATTCCATCGAATTTTTTTTAAAAATTGAATTCGAATGTAGTCTTATTTCTTCTAATGGCATTAGAATCCAAGCCATTTTTGCTCCCTAATTGCAAATGTGAGGTTGACAACAATCTCAAAGAGGGTTATTGTCATTATAAATATTTTAAAAATCAGATCAAACATTAAATGATAAAACACAAATTTCCAATTCAAAATATAAAATTAGTTAAAGATGAAATAAAATTTGAGATAAAAAATATAAAATTGATTTATTTTAGTTTACAAAAATTAGCCAACTAATTAATAAACTGACCAATTTTTAATGACAAAGAATATTAAAATAAATAGAATTAAAAAGTTGAAAACCAATATATGCTTGTTTCTATTTATTTTGTTGGCCTTTTGTTTTTGCTTTCATATTTTGTAAAAAAAAAATTGTTTGTTTAATTTTTTGGTTTTATTTTTAATGCTAGTTTCCACTAGTTTTTAAAGTTTATAAAAATCATAAAAATTGTTTTTGTTTTATATTTTTGTTTTTTATAATCTGATTTACTATCAACTAAATATATATTATTTAATTATTTAATATATTAGCTATTAATAAAAATTACGAATAATTTAATTTAATATTATAATTAATGAATTAAAATTGAATAATTTATTTGTTTTTTGTAATTAAATTAATAATTATTAATAAATATAATTAATTTTGAAATAACTTCAAATATATTAATTTCAAATAAAATTTTAATTAATAATGAAAATAAATATTACTTTATAAATTAAATCAATTTATGATTATTTTATTTTAATAAATAAAATAATTTTAGTCGATAATTTATTAATAAATATTATATAAGATTAAAAATAAATTTAATTAATTAAAATAATTTATTTTTAAATTTTATATAATTTATAATTACTATCAGTAATAAAAGTATAACTATATTAATGTTAACAAACTTAAAATTAAAAACATAGAACGGAATCAAATAAAACCTTAAGTGAAAAATTGATCCGGGATGGAGTTTGAAATTTAATATAAAAAAACTCAAATATTTGTTTTTTTTTTAATTTTAAAAAAATTAGTGTACCACAAATTTTTAAATAACTCCGTTCTGATCTTAAGAGCGGGCCAGTGCACCACTGCCCATCTACCTCCGTGCCCGCATTTACTTTTTTAACGATTGACCATTTCAACTTTCAAGGTCTTCTTCTATTGGTGGTCGTTGCTCAACTTTGAACGTCGAGTTCCCGGGCGAATGTTGAAAAAGATCTTGTATTCTAAAGTGGTTAAAGTGTTGTATTTAACCCAATGGGTTGGTGGAGGCGGTACATACTTTCATCGCTTAACCAAGTGGTTGAAAGTTCGAATTTTACTCTTAAAAATGCAACAAACTCCTGGATCAGCTGTAGCCCTCGGAGATGTTCCTGCAGCGAAAGGATTATGTGGATTAAACAAATAGTACTGACAGAACTTAAGACCAACCATACCCAAGCAATGGATATGTCTTTTGCTCTTGTTATATGTCCACCGGCCACTGCCGTTGCCACTGCCACTAACACTTACGAATATTCAAAATAAAATACCAACAAGTAACCAGTTCTCTTGTAGCCGCAGCAGCTGCTTTCATTCTTAGTAGTAAAAAATCCATTCAGCGCAAGCAAGGCCAGCTCTGGCCGTCACAAACCTAATCTACCAACTACTCAGAGCCTTCTAAAAGAAGGGCAAGAGTCAGCAGTAATTAAGAATCAGAAAGAGTGCAAATTTCTCCTTGGAACTTAAAGAAAAAAGCTTTTTAACATTTTCTTAGCTATGGAGGAATGAAATCCTATCCTGAAAGCTGGCGAGTTGTAGATTTTGTGATTTTTGTAGCAGTTATATCCAACTCGATGACAAGTACAGTGGGAATATGAAACTTGAACTGCATGACTTCTGTTCAGTTTTTATACGCCCTTATGATTAGATAAAAAGGAGAAGTAAGTTTGCCAACTCGTGTTTGCCAACTGAACAGTAAACAGAGTCCAAGACACATTATTCTAAAGCTAGCACTAATACTTGCATTAGATTGTAATGTATAACCAACCGAAAATTAATTATAAAACAAAGAAAGAAGACAGCCTTCATGTTTTTTGTGTTTGTGTAGGATCACATGGGGCAATTTACTTTTGGACGATTTGGTGGGTTCTTTAGAAAACATCAAAACGAACGACACATTCTAGAGAGTCTAGACTCCCAAGAACTTACGTTTTCTACCTTGCCTTTGTTCAACTAACAAGAAAGTTCAATGCTTTATGAGTGTAGGAGTTAGATTGGACCAACTTCTATTTTCCTTATTTATTTGACCGTTTCCCTCCTATATATCTTTTCTGTTCTAAGGGCCAAGAGTGACTGCGATTATGGATTATTATGAACTTGCTTCTGGGTACTCTTACCAAGACTCTGTCAAGGTGCTTGAAGCTGATATCCAACATGCTAATGTGCTGTAAGCGTTCTTCTCTTGTTGTGCGTGTCTCATTTTATCTCATTTCTGTTAATTTCAGGTATAACTAATGCCCTTATGCGGTGGAGTAATTCTCTGAAATTATTGGCAATTTGTGATCGGATATGTTTTTCTTAATGGGTTTTACAGTTCTTCAGCTTTACTCTTTTTTTCTTCTCCTTTGTTTGACTTGGAAGGGGCTCTGTCTGTTACTTGCGGGTATAACTTGAATTTTACATGCAGGGCAGCATCTATACCAAGAGCCAAGGGTGAGTTTTGTGTTCAGATGAAACTAGTTTACAAACCCTGGGCTCCTATTTTCTTCTTGTTACTCCGGTGGTCGGATTGCTCTTGCAGATGTCTACTATCAAGATATTTAAACCTTTTTCATATTGTTGTATATAAGGTTGGTCCACACTCCTTTGTCATTACTTATTTCCTTGTGCAATCCCTATGGACTGAATGGTTGAAAATATATATCTCTTTTCTTGTTCTATTTTCTCTTGTTTGCTATATTTTTCTTTTCCTGCTCCACTTTTTCAATAATTTCTAAATCCTTGATTGTATTGGACAATAAATTATATCAGATATATTCAGATGGGAGGCCAAAGATCTCTTCATGGGGTAGGAAAGCAACCGTTGGGGAGTTCTATGGTGCGTAGATTGTCTCTAATACCTCTGTTCTTGTTGCCCATGTATGTATTTATTAGATAAGCGTATATCAGTAAAGAAATCTGCTTCCAAGATTTTGAGCTTCCAGTTCTCCTGAAGTTTAGTTCCAAGTTAGAGTGCTCACGAGAGTCTAGCTTTTATGGTTGTTGCATAGATATTATTCAATCTGTGGCTGATTCCAAATGGCAGGTGTTATATTACCGTCACTGCGACAACTTCATGGTTACTTTACAGAACTGAAAGTGACTCATGAAGAAGGTCACTGCATGGAGATGGCTATAAAGAAGAGATTACAGGATAGGCTGAAACTTCTGGATTCGGATCTGGAGAGGGAAGATGAATGTGGCATCTGCTTGGAGGCTTGCACAAAAATGGTCGTGCCAACCTGCTGCCATACAATGTGCGTCAATTGCTACCGTGACTGGTATGTGAAGTACCCTTTTCCTTCTCATTTTTATGTTCTTCAGAATTTAACATAGGACATGACAGAAGCATGAGATGATATTCAGGAACACAAGGAATGAGTCTTGTCCATTTTGCCGAGGTAGTCTTAGAAGAGTCAATTCTGGTGACTTATGGGTTCTAACACGCAGTACTGATGTTGTTGACACAAAAACTGTGTTGAAGGATGATATATTCCGCTTCTACCTCTATATAAATAGCCTCCCTAAAGACATCCCGGACGCTCTGTTCTTGATGTATTATGAGTACTTGATCTAGCTTGAGCAGGTGCAATCATGTAAAGAGAAAGAAAATGTCTTGATGTATTATGAGTACTTGATCTAGCTTGAGCAGGTGCAATCATGTATAGAGAAAGAAAATGCCAACCATTGCTTTTATGTAAGCCTGATGAGGTTTTCATAATTCATTGTATCTCCTTGGAAACTGTTAAGAATAATATAATCTCAGAATAGAGGCATAGTTGTTAAATGTTATGGCTTTTCTCAAACTTTATATGGAAATTGATAAATTGCCTTTCTATCCTCGTCAAGTGCAATTTAAAAGCCGTAGAAGTGAATGAATTATGTTCTGTGCACTTTTATGAATTATGTTCTGTGCACTTTTTCTTTTTGGTAAGTTTATTTCTCTGTAAATTCAAGTTGGAAGATGAAGTATGACCAAGGAGGATATCCAGGATCTTGTTTTTCTATATTCAGACTTCAAGTCTTATGAGATTGTGAATTGCTGGTGTAACTTATTGAGATGGATCAAAATAAAAGTTATTATATTTTTCATAATGCTAAGTTGAATACTAAATGTCATAATATGGTTTTTGTTTGATCTTGAAAAACTTATGTGCCAGTAGTTAATAGTAAACCGACAGGATTAAATATTCCTTGAACTAAAACCTCAACCACGAAGACTGGAGATACTGTGTTCTAACTGAAAAAGCTACAAATTGTTTAATCTCCACGCAGTTTCTTAGCCAACAACTCACTAAACGGAGGGTGACTGAACGTTCCATTGACAAACATGTCAGCAAGTACCTTATACATGGCCTCAGTGAGGTGAACACCGTCCCAGTTGATGTACTGAGAAGGGTTTTGGCAGACGCTTGCAGAAGGCGTACCACATGTAGCAAACACTTGGAAGTTGTAGGGAGGGCCTCCAGAACCACAGCATGCCTTCAGTGGCTCCTCGAAACCGTACCTTGCCGGATTTTCCACGACCGTGTGATATGCATTCCAGTAATCGAGATAAGTAATGACAGCTTCAGGAAATTGCCTCCTAAGGTTTTGCAATTTGGCTTGATAAATGATGTTATGGTTTTGGGTTTGGCTGTTCACACTCTTCGCACAGCCTATGTTGTCTCTGTCATCTTCAGAAGTCAGAACCAAGGCCAGTGGCAAGCATCCTGATGGTGGAAGACCTTGGACCACAACATGTCTTGCTCCTTTATTTAATATTTCCTGCAATTTAGCGAAATTGAAGCGATATGAAATCAGATCGATAGATTCTGCAAAATCATCACCAATGTTCTGTTAGGATGACTTGAATAGTTGAGAATAAGGATATCAGCTTCAAATCTTCGAAACAAGAGCAAAGTGGTATTCAATAGGGCTAAACCTTATCATATATGCCGATATTAGTTTACAGACTTCCAATGTTTGTTTTTAGTGTATCAGAATGCTCTTACAGGATTTGAACTCTGGTCGATGATAAGGTTTTAACCTTAGCTATCAGAATAAAGGCTAGTTGTTTCAGAAGACTTGCAAGGAAAAACTAATCGAAGATGAAGAAGTCGAGCTCATACCTCTAGAAATCCAGTGAGGCTGCTGATCACAAGCTTTTGAATGGTCTCGTTAGGAACAGTAGATCCTATAGTGTATGCATAGTCATTAACTCCCATTTCACCAACCCAGAACAATGCATCATCAAAAGCTGCTTTACATGCGGGGCTTGAAGATGCTGACCCTATACACCCCTGACGCTCCATGAACTTGTTGAACCACAAAAGCTGAGTTTGGATGGATTCTGGAGTAATGTTCAAAGTGAGATTGTTCTTTACAAAGAAAGAATGACTTATAGCAGTAGAACCAGCAACAGCAAAGTTGACACCATAACCTCCATTGCCCTTCAGGTAACGGTACGGAGGTAAGAATGGCAAGGACAGTGATTCAGCCACAAAGTCGATCACAAGCCGACCGTCAGAGTATCGGTTGGTAGAGTGGTGGAAGAAAGTGATGCCATATGGAGAATTGGAGCCACTAGGACCTGATAGAGACTTTGTGTTGCCAGTATCAGTAAAGGAATCACCAAAAGCATAGATCTTCTTGAAGGGTATGGCTTCCGGGCTAGTTTTTGTAGAAATAGAGGTAGCAAGACTTGAATACAAGATAAAAAAGATAGTGACTCTGATTTTGCTAGAGAAATGTGAGAAAGACGTTGCCATTCTGTTAATTCTTGCAAGGGTTTCAGGCTTGGTGCTTGTTCTAGTATTACGCAGCTTATACATATAGTTCCAATTTCCAAATCCTTGTCAGAGCAGCAAAATTCAAAGGGTGATTCTGTTTTATTCATGAAGAAGACCCTGAGACGGTTACATGAACCTAAAAAACAACGATGTTCATGATTCTTACCTGCCCAACCGACAGCCATTAATGTTTTTTTGAGTATTAATCTTCACAATCAGTAATATAAAATAACCGCTTGTTACTGAACAGGACAAAGATCAGAAAATCGTTTGCTAGCAATAAAGAACTTAGGAAACTGAAGTAATTTAATACAACGATAGGAAAGTTAAGATGTAGTCTCAATACGACGGTGGCAATTTAAGGTGAAGAGTACGATGAAGCCATGGGTGGTTGGATCTGTGCAGAATCGGTTGGGGCCTTAAATGGCTGTTAATTACCCTCCACATCCGCGGGTGAAATGCGGAGTTCTTTTTCTGTTTATTCTAATTTTTATTTTTAAATTTAGTCTATAGTATTAAATGTTTTAAAGAATTTTCCACTAAAAATCGTTTATTTAACTAGGCTAGACATTTATTATAATACGTAACGGTATCTTAATTACGTAACTTGGATCAAACATGAAAGGTCAAAAAACTAAGAAATGCAGAAAATATCTGACTTTGATTTCCATATCTTCAAACGAATTTTTTGAAGTCGAAACGAACATGAATCCACCGCCGCCTTCACGGGAATTGCTCTCCGGGACACAAGTAAGGTCTTTCTACAGTTTTCTCAAAACGTAAGTTCTTTTAACGGATCAGAGAATCCTTATGCTTACGATTGATATGAGTAACTTCAAGAGACCTTAACCTTTATACATAGCTTCCATATCGGATTTCCCCATCACAAGCTCAATATAAGTTCGGTCCACACTAATTGAGATCCATTTTTTACATAGATTTCGATCTATTGATTTAGATCATTTATTGGGTCACTTTATTATTTTTATCTGGATCAAATTACGTAACTTAACCGATAAGTTATTCAAAAATAGAAAATTGAAATTAATTGTTGTCCAACTTTATAGGAAATGACAAAATTGTCTAACATTCTCCCCCATGGACAAACATTAATTGCAGTTTTGACTCTAGTTTAAAATTTTGGTTAAGTTACGCTACTGAATTAGTCGACTAAGTTTAAAAACAGAACATTTTATTCAAAGATAACGAAAGTCTATCATTCCATCCTGCAAGGCTTTCGATACTGGAAAGTATCAAATACATGTGTCATGTGCAACACAGATCCAATACAATCACGTATACCTAATACCTCACTAACATGAATGGGAAATTGGAGTGTCGCAAATTAAGATGATACCTTTATGATCTAAAGTTATATCATCTTCGTTTGTAAGTCTCGATTTCTCCAACTTTATGCTAAACTACATATCCTAAACTGCATTAGAAAAATCATGTTTTCTCTCACCGAATGCTAAACAGCATTAGATAAAACTTGTTTCCTCTCACCAAATGTTAAATTGCATTAGAGAAAACCTTTATGTTCTCCAACTGAATGCTAAACTGCATTAGAGAACACCTTTATATTCTCTAACTGAATGCTAAATTGCATTATAGAACCTTTATGAGATTAAAAACTTATACCCCCCGTGTCTTGTAAAACTTTATGTATATCCATATAAAACTGTATGTCTTAATGACATAGGCTCAAGATCAATCTGTATATATGCCCAATGACCTTTAAATGCTTAAGATTGACACAAATCTTAAGACTTTCATATATATTATGACAATGTATGATAACACGTATTATTGAGGATAAACAATTATCATCTTTATCGATGAACCATCATACTATCATAATACATCAAAATGTACAAATGTGCATGGAGCAAACATAACGATCTCCTATCTAACATTGTCTAAGGACGTCAAAACACCTATACTGTATACTTGTGTCACAAATACAAGTGGGCGAAGTACTTTAATTAAAGGATTGACTATCATTTCCTCAGTTCTTAAATGCTCCAAACCTTAATGTCACCTTTTTTTATCAACACCTTTATGGCCAAATAATTGACCTTTAAATGCTAAGATCCTATAATATTCTTTGTTGTTATTAAACAATATAGCAAGAAATTACCACTATACAACCAAATAGGTCTAGCCACTGAATTAACCATAGACAACTTAGAAATCAAGTTTCTGAGCTAAACTGCCTGTGAATTAGTGCCATAGCATGCACTCTACATGCATGATCGAGAAAGTCACTCGTGTCTACTTGACACTCTTCCACGATATTGTACCATCTGCAAACTTAAAACATGTAACCTTAAGTTAAGTTTCGATCATCCGGACACATAGCCAAATTTGAATATGAATTTCCTACGAGGTTTAGTCTGTTGACTGTGCTATATGTCAACATATAATCCTCAGTTCCTTTAAATATCTCAACACTCGCTAGAATGCATTCCAATGGTCTACTCCTGGGTTAACCAGATACTGACCAAATAGTCAAACAGTAAATGTAATGTCCTGCCTAGTACATAGCCGAGCATACATCAAACTATCAACTATCCTAGAATACAGAATATTCCTCATAACCTCTCTCTTTACTTTATTCTTTGGATAATGTGCCAAAGATTATCTCACTATAAGAGATATGTGTTACGACAGGTTTACAATTAACTGTAATAAAACTTTATAATACATACTCAATGTATGCATTCTATGATAGGTCTGATGAGTGTTGAGATTTGTCCCGATGAATCTGAATACCTAGGACAAAGATGCTACGCCAAGGTCCTTTATGTAAGATCCCACATCGGTTGGGAAGAAGAACGAAGCACCCCTTATAAGAGTGTCAATACCTTTCCCTTGCAAACGTGTTTTCCCTGCCCTAACGCATCGGATCCCATCAAAACTTCGAAGTTAAACGTGCTAGGGCCAGAGCAGTACCAGGATGGGTGACCTCTTGGGAAATCCTGTGGAAAACAAAACCGTAAGGGTGCGAGGCCCAAAGCAAACAATATCTACAAGCGGGTGGACGCGAGGCCCGAGAGACCGAGGTCCTGTGGACGCGAGGTCCGAGAGGCTGAGGGCCTACAATGGTGCTTCCACGATGCAAGGGTTCATATCTAAGATAAAATCAAATAAAGGGAATGAGAAACTGATGATTTATAACAATGAAGAAGTAGAAGTAATATCTATGGGGAGTGTCTATACTAAACCTTGTTGTAAGTTTCAGTTTGGGTTTTACACGGCACATTTTATATGTGAACTTTTGATCAATTTGGAAAAAGAAGGTTGGCGTTTTGTATTTAATGCTTCTGTTGTATAGTTGTCATTTAATGCTAATTGTACAGTTGTTATTTAATGCAAAACATAATGGTACAACTTTCTTGTTATATGGTTTGTATAGAATGTGTCTTACCCCGAATCAAATATATGATTCTTCGTATCTTGCTAAACAAGTCATAAAAAGAAGAACCCTGATGAATTAGAAGTCATGCATGGTGTGACATGAAAGTTTAAGCCACATTTCCAGAGTTAGGGTTGAGAGATTGATTAAGGAAAGCATTTCTCAATTCTAGATTATGATGATCTGGGAACATGTGCTGACTGTTGCAGGGGTAAGTTGACTAAGTGCCTGTTTGGATGGGCTTATATTAGTAGAGCTTTTGCCAGTAGAGCTTTTCTAAAAAGAACTTTTCTAAGAAGGTAATTGACTGTTTGGTTGTCATTTAAAAAGAGATTTTTTGAAAGAGCTTCATACAATAGACTGTTTGGCAACATAAAAATAAGAAGCACTTTTAATTTTAACTATATTTTATTTTGTAATAAAAACTATTTATGCATATAAATATTATTTAAAATATATTAAACAATATGCAAA
>JAOSBP010000006.1:28144499-28177843 GCA_027563825.1 Erythroxylum mucronatum | reverse complement strand
TAAATGACAGAGATAAATTATGAATGCATAGCATGGAAATTATGCATAATGTGATCTATACATGCCTATTTTCAACCGGTCCAACTTTTAACCAAGTGAGATCATATTTCAAAGTAAACCACAGAAAACTGAAAAAGAATTGAATATTTTATTAATGTCTTGACATCAATTACAATATCAAGCACAAAGAACACGACATGAATTCCTATTAAATCAAATGATATCAAATATAACAATGCTCATATGAGTAACATGCTCATGAAAGACCTTGGGCTCTAAAGCCTTAGTGAGCAAATATGCAATCATAGATTTTGTTCCTATAAGCTCAATACTATGAACTCTTCTTTCTTAACAAGGAACTTAATATCTATATGTTTATCTATAAGAGCTCCTATTGCTATTTGAATACAAAATTATTGATCTATTGTCATAGAATAATTTGCATGACATTTGACTACTTAGGGTCCTATAATGAAATTTCGCAGCCATATTTTATAGTGAAAGATGCAACAAGTGTCTGCTTGGCACTCGTCCAAGAAATCGCACCTTTGGTTAATAAAAATATATAACCAAATATCAATTTAGGCTGTCCTAATCCAAAAAAGTCGGAATTAAAAAATCCAATAATCTTAAGTTTGTTCAACCTCTTATATGTGAGCATGTAATCCTTAGTTTCAATGTTCTCTTCCTAGATTGCTTTGGTATCTACCAAGCATTCCTATAATGTAAAAAAGGTCAAGATGGGTGCAGACCTGTGAGTAAGGGATATTTACATAAACTTGGATTTGGTTTTAGTTTTTAGACATTGTTTCATATTGAAGTTATTTCCTTTAGATACAAGGGTGTCATAAGGTCAAAAATTTTGCATGTCAAATCATTGCAACACCTTCTTGATGTAACCCTTTCATGATAATCCTAGATCTCCTCAGAGTCAATCATGGTGAATCTAGGTCTCTTATACGAAGGATGCTTCACTAAGATCTTTCATTTTGAATTGCTCTGAAAGAAATGTCTTGATTTCTTAAAACAGTTCCATATCACTATTGGCAAACAAACTATCATTCACATATAGGACCTAGAAAATGAATTTACTCCCTTAAAACTTGTGGTACACACAATCTTCATCAACATTCACTTTAAAGCCAAATGAGGGAACAACCTGATGAAAATGTTGGTACCATTGATGTGAAGTTTGCTTGAGCCCATGGATGGATTTCCTAAATTTACAAAACAATTAGTTAGTTTCCTTCAAATTTAGCCCCTCTGGTTGTTTCTTATAGATTGTTTCCTTAATGTCACCATTAAGAAAAGTTATTTTTACATCCATCTAATATAGCTCAAGATCAAAATACACCAACAGTGCTATAATAGTCTTAGAAGAGTCTTTTGATGAAATTGGAGAGAATGTCTCTTTATAGACAATGCCTTCCTTTTAAGTAAATTAGTTGGTGACAAGACTAGTCTTATATCTTTTTACATTGCATTATAAGTCTCTTTTGGTCTTAAAAATTTATTTACAACTAATAGGTTTCACACCTTCAAGCAATGAGAAAAGATCCCAAACGTAGTTGTCTCTCATGGTTTGAATTTCCTCGCCCATAGCATTAATCCACTTATGAGAGTTAGAAATTATAACATCTTTATGGAAGGTGAGTGGACCATCTCCTACTAAGTCAACATTTACCTTATATTCTTGGAGAAATACAACATAATTATTTAGAATTTCACTTCTCCATTCCCTTATGTATCTTCTTAAAGGCATTAGTTCTACTTAAATTTGAGTTTGTTGAGTTTGATTCTTATGCTTCTCATGAACAATGGTATGAGGAATGATTAGATGATTTTAATGGGTAGTAGGCTCAATGCTGTAATGTGTTTGTATGGATGTTATTGAATCACTTAGGAATAAAAACTTGATTATGATTAACAACAACTACAGGAAGAGGAACATTGATTGACTCCTCTTAAAAGACGAAGTGATTAACCTTATCTTCTCCCCCAAACTCAACATCCTAAAAAACCCAGGCATTTCTAGTCTTAAAGAATGTTCTTATATTAGCATCGTAGAATTTAAATTCCTGTAATCTTTCAAAGTATCCTAAAAAATAATCACTAACAATTTTTGCATCCAATTTCTTTTCATTTGGCTTATATAACCTTGCTTTAGCTAGACATCCTCAAAACACATAAATGCTTTAAGAACGATTTCTTACTTGTCCATAACTTGTAAGTGGTTTTGTTTGTAACTTTTTTAGGACTTATGTTCAGTATGTACATTGTGGTCTTTAGTACATCTCCTCATTGAAAGTTAGATAAAGTTATATGACTAATCTTACTTCATACCATATCCTTAAGAATTCTATTTCGTCTCTTTGCTACACTATTTATGTTTGGAGAAACAAACATGGTGTATTGGGAAATAATCCCATACTCACTTAGGAATTAGGCAAATGGACTTGGATGTTGTTTACCAAATATGTCGTACCTTTCATAGTATTCCTGTCACGGTCGAATCTTATGGCCTTAATAGTTTTACCAAATTAAATTTCAACTTTAGCATTAAACAACTTAAAATTGTCAAATGCTTGAGACTTCTCATGAATTAAGTATAGGTAGCTATATCGAGAGTAATCGTCTAGATGACATTCCAATGTTCTAGCTCTCTTATGGAAATTTAGAACATTATTTTTCAAAAAGAAAGGGAATCCGGTGAGTCCTCTATAATCAACACCGAAACATGAAACATAAACAAGAGAAGAGAGCTCATTGGTTCATTGTAGTTGTTCTAAATTATATTATACGAAGAGGAAAGTGTTGATCCATATTGTGCTTTTTCATTGACCATTAGTATTAATTGTCATACTCTTATAATTATTTTTAGATTTTATAGTTATATTTATACTTGTTTCAACTAATTTTATGCCTTTAGAAGACTAGTTCATATGGTGTGTATTATAAGTTATAAGTTATAACCTACTTTTAGCTGGTCAATCCTTTGACTTCGTATCCTACACTAGTGACTCGTTATACCGGGATGACCAATGCATGTCTTGAAAACATTTAGTTTGATTTCCAAAATTGTAATCATCAAAGCTGAGATGAAAGTGACCACCTACCAAACA
This sequence comes from Erythroxylum mucronatum, assembly GCA_027563825.1. Lineage (NCBI taxonomy): Eukaryota > Viridiplantae > Streptophyta > Magnoliopsida > Malpighiales > Erythroxylaceae > Erythroxylum > Erythroxylum mucronatum. The sequence goes on along the minus strand of JAOSBP010000006.1, from coordinate 28,174,721 downwards.
CCATGATTCCTTTTTCCTTTGGATATCTTTAAGTCTTTCTTCATGCATATTAATGATTATGAGGACTTTGTAATGGCTGTCATCATCCCTTTGAATTACCAGAGTTGTTGATTACAAAAAGGACGTTATACTTTCAGCTTTCATGAGGACTGTCTCTACGGAGAAATGCTCTTCTCAGAGTAAAACGGAAAGTGCTACCAGAAGTTAAAATCTTGAGCTTCTTAACACTCAACTATGTTTTGATGTTAAGGCACTCATGAGGTAGTGAAATGAACACATATATGAGATCACACATGTATAATCAACTCTTCCTTGTCACTTTTATGACTATCTTAAGAAACCAAATATCAGTGATCAATTGGACATGGGGTCCAAGTTCACGTTCATTTCAGTGATTATGTTTAGTTACACCATCAGGAAAAAGTTGAGTCCATCTTATCCAGTCCCACTTGTTCACATACCAACACAAAATGCCATAATTTGACCTCTACAAGACGATGGTCTCTTCAGAATTTGTCACTAGTACCAATTGATCTTGGAATTCCCTTGTGAAGATAAGCTTTAATCAACATTTGAGTGGTAGTGAAAAAAGTATGTAACTACGGGTTGATGTGATATCCGAAATATGTTTGGAAGAAACTAACCTTAAGGATTAAAGATTAGGAAAGGTTGAATTCATACATACTTGAAGGGAATTATTATACTATTGGTATGGCTTGAACCTTAGACCTAGCTAGCTAGATTTGAATGAGATCAATATTAATCATATATACTTACCTTTAGGAGGCAACAAGGTGGGAACTGGGAAGTGTTTGAATTGTAAAAGACCATATTTGATAAATTAAACATATACACAGTTCATGATTATCAAATAAGAACAAGCAATGAAGGTGGTGTTAGTGCTTGTTCTTGTATACTAAAATCGTTTTACATCTATAGGTCGACCAAAAGGTTAATAGTTCTGCCTAGCCCCCCATTAACATAATGCTATCTCTACTTCGTATCAGGTTAGAGAGTGATTAGAAGAGCAAACACAATGGAAAGTATAAGGCAATGATTAAATGGCACAAATTAGTGGCACTTGTCAAACTCGTATCACGTTATAGAGTATGATCATAACATAAAATGATATATATATATATCAAATCCTTAGATATGTGTATCAAGTTATAGGGCATGATTATTTTAGGGTTAGATTATATCAAAAGCCTAAAATCTCCTTTAATATAAGCAATAATGAAGTTAGGTGATAACCTTGTTATAAGGATCGAATAGTTGACATATTGATTGATTGATGATGTAGTACCGAATGTGAGTGACTAACATGACAAACAATTTCAACTAATAACTATATGACAAGCTATTTTAACTTCTATGGTTGTTAACACTATGATTTTAACATAATCAATTGTAATACACTTGGTTAAAAGAAATTACTCACCGTAAGAACCAATGTTTTGAAAACTGACATGTTCGATCAGTTTAACAGTGAAAATATTGAACCGACCAATTTTTTATTAATTAATGGACTAATTTTCCTAAACTAATAAATAACAGATTAAATTTCATTTAATAATCTCCTTTTTCAATTAAACTTTATTTTTAGTAAGGATAATCTTCTTCAATTATTTTTATTTTTATTCGATCTTCAACTGGTTTTTTGATGATCTAATACTAATTGAATCTTTTAAACTTTAAATTTCTTATTTTGTTGGTTTAACTTTCGGTCTAATTTTTAAAACAATGATAAAAAAGCACAAATCTAACACCATAATGAGATATTAAATAAAGTAAAAAGAGAAAATAACGAAAGTGAAAAAAAAAGCCAATAAATTTACATGATTCAACCTTAAAGACTTACCCCACAAACATAATAAAAAGCTCATATCTTTCTCATTAGATTTAAAAGTTCTCATCTTTTTCGTTAGATATGTCTATTCACTACATAAGAATGATAGTTCTTTTTTATCTCATTATATTTGTATGTGTTATTTACACAAAAATAATAATTCTTACTATATCATTAATTTGTATGTCATTTACATAAAAATGATATCGGTTAGGAGTAAAGCTGTCTACTTTTAGACCTCGACCTCACTGTCAATAATGTCACGTTAAGCAAATAAAGAGTGTTAAAATGGTGTATAAATATATGACAAACTTACCCCTACAAATGCCATTTAGGGTATAATTATACCCAAATTTATCATGATATCAGAGTCAAAAACTTGTTTCAATGATGGTGGTGCCCGACATGTTGTAACCCTTTGTCCAATATGCCCATCAAATGTCCAACTCTGTTCTGGGTTGAGGAGAGTGTGTCGAGAATCTCACATTGAGTAAGTAAAGAATATTAAAATAATTTATAAATGTATGTCAAACTTCCCCTTACAAGGTGCCTTTTAAGGTGAAGTTAAACTCAAATTTATCATGGTATCAGAGCCAAAAACTTGTTTCAATAGTTTGTGGCGGTGCTCGGCCTGTTGTAACCCTTTGCCTAATATGTCCATTAGATGTCCAACCCTGATTTGAGCTAAGGAGGGTATGTCAAGAATACCACATTGAGCAAATAAAGAATGTTAAAATAGTTTATAAATATATGACAAATCTTCCCTTACAAGGTGTCTTTTAAGGTAGAATTAGACCCAAATTTATCGCCTGTGACGAGACATCTACTGAAATGTTGTATGTGTGATTGTGATTATAACACAAAATATTCTTGATGCTTATTATTTTAAAAATAATCTACTCAATTAATTGAGTCTTTAACAAGACATGATTTCTTCGTTTGAGTAATTTATAAATAATAAATATAATTATAAAATCAAATGTAATAAAAAATAATAGTATTCAGTATCATAATCCTCTTATTTTATCATTTATTATTAATTTGAGTAAAGGTAATTTGACCTAATATCACACGTGTATTTTGAACTTCTTCACTTGAGAATTAGTGATTTGATAATTTTCAAATTAAAACATGTATCGACAATGTGAAATTGATGATTACTTTGAACTTGATGGTGTTACACTCTAGCCTTGACTTGTTTCACGTGGATGCCAATTTATTCATAGAAGACTCGCCAACGGTTTATGTGTTTTGAATACGTCATTTAGAATAAATTAAGTTGAAATGTGGAGTCTAAAGAGGTCAATATTACGCAACTTTATCCCTAATTAATAGAAAGGTTGTTTTCAAACGTTGGTTCATGTGTTTTGAATGTTAGTGGAAATTCAAGTTGTCTTGGTTTTTAGTGTTGATTTGATGAAACTTGAGTCTCTTTGCTTGTAGATTTAGTGACACTTCTGCTCGTCTTAATGTGAAATTGACCAAGTTGTAACAATATTTCATAACTTTTATGAATTTGTTCTTTTGTTCAATCCTTTGATTTATAAGAGTTTGAGAGTATTATATAGTAACAATTTAGATGCTAATTATAGTGATTGACCTTATTGCATTCTTATCTTTAATTCAGTTTATCATTAGCTGATGTTTAATTGAATAGACAAATAAGTAGCTTTTTTTTTTTGTAATTTCTAAGGCATCAATCTACTTGCAACTTTGTTTAAAAACCCAACTGACAATTAGACTTTTCAAGATTTTTACGGTTGACTTAGTTGAATTGTTTAATCATTGATACGAATTACATAGCTTGACATTTTCCAGGCATGCATTGGTGGGTCATTCCCAGACGTCAATTAGCTATTTTCAATGTTTTAAAAATTAGTTCAGAAGTCAAACCGGTAAGACAAGAGGTTTAAAGTAAAAGATTCAACGTGTATTAGACTATTATATATAAAATGGGCTAAAAATTAAATAAATTAAAAATTTGAAATATATTAAAAGAGATTGTCTTTACCTAATGAAGAATTTAAAGTTTAATTAAAAAAGATAATGTTAAATGAAAATTAATTTATTCATTCATATCATTTGTTTTCATACTGATATTCTTTGTGCATGACTAAGACTCCTTTAGTTGGCAAATTATGTATTATTTATCGTAGTTTTATTTTATTGATATTTTAGTTGGCAAATTATTTATTATTTATCTTAGTTTTGTTTTATTGCTATTTTATTATTTATTAATTTTCTGATTATTATTAGTTCCATATATTATTATTATTATTGTTGTTGTTGTTTTGTATTTATTTCGTGCTAGTTATGCTTTTCTCTCTCTCACCTGCATCACTTTTATATTGTCTCGTTTATATTAATGTGGGTCTACCAGAAACAGCCTCTCTATTATGTAAGGGTAAGGCTGCGTATTATCAGACCTCCTCAGACCTCGCTTTATTGCGGGACTTCAAACTGGGTGATGATGATGATGAATTTATAAGAATTTATTATTGCAGCGTTTTTCATCTTTTTCTCTGACGAACAGCAACAATAACAGTTGGCAACTTTTCATTGACGGAGCAGTATTCCATCGTGAAGGTAAGCTTGGCTTTGGAGCAGTGTTGGAGAGTGCTGAGGGAGAGTTTATTAGAGCTTTTTCTGGTCATTATGTTGGTGGTGCGGATCCTTTGATTGCGAAAGCACTAGCACTTCGACAATCCTTGCAAATTCTAAGACAGCAACACATTGAAGGCGGTGGCACTATTTTTATGGATTCTCAAATTTTGTTTTTCGCACTTAGCTCACCAGACTTTGATCTTTCCGAGTTGGGTACTGTTATTTGTGATTGTAAGACTTTGTTATTATCGTTACCAAATATTTCCTATAGGTGGATTCGTAGGCAAACCAATAGACGTGCTCATTCTTTAGCTCAAGCATTTATTCGCTTTGCGCATCTACGGATTTGGGTTTCTACTCCTCAGTTTCTGAGTGAGTTTTATCATCATGAACGAGAATTTGAGTATTTTGCTCTTCAAAAAAAAAAAGAATTGATAAATCTTTGTAAATTAATAAATTCTTATAAACTAAAATAAAATAATTAATTTTCATTTAACAATCTTTTTTTAATTAAACTTTAAATTTTTTTATATATAAGGACAATTTCTTTCAATTATATTTCAAATTCTTTAAAAAAATTTAATCTTTAGCTGATATTACGAGAATTTAATAACAGTTAAACTTTTTAAATCTTAAACTTTTTGTCCGATTTTTAAAACAATGATCTTAATGTTATTAAGTGTTTTCAACATAATTTAAAATAAATAAAATTGTTTCAAATTTTTGTACCTTTTATTGATATATTTACGTGAACGACGAAGCTAATGATAAAAAACTTGACAAGTTTTTTTTTAGTTACAAGGGAAAAATGCTAAACATGATTAATCCAACTCCCGCATAGCTTTACAGTGCATAGCTCCTTGCTTGTCCCTTTGGATGAGTTCCAGGACTGGCAGTGGAGGTTCCTGAAGAATATGAATTCCTGGGCTGGTCTTGACTACAATGGCGGCCAGGTTATCTACGCACTGGTTTCCTTTCCAGTGCACGTGCTAGATTTGCACCTCCCAATCTCGTTGGAGTAAGCCACGGGTACCTGCCAACAAAAAATTATTTCTATCAATCTTGGTAATAAGAGAGGAAAGCAAGTTAATAACTTCTAAGGCGTCCACTTCTAATATGAGCCTGCAATACCCAAGTGACCAAGCCAGCGTGAGGCCTGAGTGGACTCCCCAGAATTTGGCTTTCCACTGCTCTCGCTTTTACTATCCACGCCACGTACTCCATAACTACCTTTGTTCCCTCTTCCAGCCAAACAAACTCATCTTCAAAAAGACTTTTGTTTCGCCACGTCCAAAGCATTCAGCATGCGACTCCAAATATAGTAGACCATTCCCCTTGCATCACCTATGAGTGCTTCATTAGGTTGGACTTCACCCATACCTCCTCGTCCTGATGGAAAAAATCCATATCGACTACCTCCAAGGAAAATTTCCTCCAAAAAGCTAGTCTCTCGGACAGTCCTGAATGACATGTAAGGTGGACTCTTCCTGTCCACATATGTAGCAGTTGCTATCTGTCGCAATATGTCTCGCCACTTGTTGTTGGTTTGTCGGGAGTTTTTTCTTGGTCATGAGCCAAAGGAAAGCTCTGATCCGTTGGGATCCCGCTTATTTTCAAATTAAGGCTCAGGGACTATTATAACTATCCAGGGTGCGCCCTTCGATTAATTTATAGGCTGACGCTACTGTGAATCTCCCATGTTCAGTGTGTCCCCATCTTATGGTATCTTCCGCTGTAGTGGCTGCATTGGAGGTTATCTCCACTAGATCCATACAGACTGAGACTGGAAGGTACTGTTGAAACAAATTCCACTTCCAGGTTCCATCCTCGTTCTGCAAGTCTGCTATTTTATCTTACAAGTCACCCTCTGGTATTGGAGAGGTCGCCACATAGAGGAGTGGTCCCCAATCTTACACCCAATTGTCTAGCCAAAAGCAGATGTGTCTACCATTTCCCATTTTCCTTTTTATACCTTGGTGGACATACTGCAAGTGGCCGCAATTCCCCACCAGAAGCTCGAAGCCCCTATCCTTTCTATCGTGGTAGGGATGGGATACAGGTCCATACGATATTTAGTCTGTAAGATCCTGACCCATAAGGCCATAGGTTGTGTAATCAAAGCCCAACCCATTTTGGTTAATAAGGCATCATTGAAAGACCTAATGCACTTAATGCCTAGACCTCCGGCCTATTTGGGCTGACACACAACATTCCAATTAACAAGGGATAATTTCCTCTGCTCTCCCGTGGAACCCTAGATAAAATTGCGCATAATTTGTTCCAAGTCATCACAAAGTCATCTCAGCAGACGCACTATTTGCATTGTGAAGACAGGAAGGGTCGAGATCACAGATTGAGTTAAGGTGACACGGCCTGCTAGTGACAGCTGTCTTGCACGCCACCCTGTTAGTTTCCTTTGAGCGTTATCCAGAATGTGCTGATAAGTGTTACGCTTGGCATGCTCATGAAGCAAGTGGACTCCTAGATATTTGCCTAGATTGTTCGTACTCTTAATGTGAAGAGCTTGACTGATTCGGCGCACAATATCCGGCTTAACGTTCTTGGAGAAGAAAAGCTTTGTTTTGTCTGTGTTAACTTTCTCCCCTGAAGCCTTACAGAACTCGTCCAAAGTTGTAGCAATTGCATCCTTGAATCTGCGGTGACTAATAATTAAAATCACACTACAGCGAATTTATAAAGTTCTTCGTGTGTTTTGAATAGGGCGACAACCTCTGTGACATTGTCAATAACTTAGATGGTAATTCACGCAAAAGATGTACGAGAAAGTAAAAATAAAAAGAGTAAATTATTTTTGTTGTTGAATATATTTGTATATTCAAAGAAGACATAAGCGTTTGATTAGGAATATTTATTTACTTATAATTAAAATTATGATAATTAGTTAAGGAGGAACTATACTATACTTTTAATTTTTTATTTTGAATTCACAAATGAAATTGTATGTAATATGAGCATTTATGTGTAACTTTTGCAGTTGTAGTTCATCATTTGCAAGCATCATCTGTTATTCCTTTTAATGGTTTTAATTTATTTGAACGGAGAGAACAGTACAATTTTCATATAGATGTTTTGGAACCTGACTTGGTACTCTTATGAATACGAACAGTGATGGAGAAAATTCGTAACATAAGATATAGGAACATTCTAATGCATTGAGCTTTGAGTTTATGCCGATGATAATTCCAAACACTAATATGTAAAACAATGCTTGAAGTTTGTGGAAGAAGATTTTTATTCTGTTAACAAGACACTTGTTGGTATCCTTCCAATAAAATTAAGGACCATAAAGTATACTGGGTCACGGAGTATGCAAGACCATACTATTGAGATGACTAACATTGCATTTCATGTGAATTACACAAGTAAGAATTTGCAATTCACATGAAAGGAATTAGGTTACCTAAATAAATCTAAAGAATTTAGGTTTTACAGGTTACCCAAATAAATCTAAATATATGTATGTTGAATCTAGCGAACAACAAGATAATCATGATGAAACATCCCTTTCAACCCCTTCATCTCCTTAGGTACTTGCTAAAGATCAAATGTATATTTCTGAGATAAGTTCCCCTGAAAGTGTTTGTTTTTCTTTATTACTTGCTTCATCTTACCTTTTTGCCTCCAGAACAAATCATGGAAAACCATTTGACAAGTACTCTAAATTGATAAGTGAGATATGCAATTACAAAGTATGTCTCTAGGCTGTCACCGCAACATCAAACTTTTGTGAATATGTGAAATATAAAACTAGATACAATGGTCAACGAAGTTCATAAAATTTCAAAGTGGGGAAAATCAATGCAAACTAGAAGTGATGCATTAGAAAAAATGGCAAGTAGAATATTGTATTACTCCAGGCAAAAAATAATTGATGGATTGTATATGAACATTCACCCAAAAGCATAAAGAAGATGAGACAATTGATCAGTATACACAACCAATCGAGACTGACTATCAAGAAACTTTCACTCTATTTGCAAAAATAAAAACCATTAATCTTGCTGTCTTTAGTAGCAAATTTAATTGGCCTTTAAAATAATTGTTGTGAAGAATATATTCTTTTATAGATATTTGGAAGAAGAAATTTATATGCATCTGTCACCTTAGTTCGATCCACCACAATCTGAGTAGAAAAGTGTGCAGATTGTGGAAAGTTTTATATGACCCGAAGCAATCACCAAAGACATGACTTGGGACGTCCAAAAATGCTATGAAACGAACTGATTATCACTAATGTGACTTAGATCAAACTCTATTTATCACGTACAAGGATGGTAGAGCTACAAATTATTTATGTAAATAAAATGGTTGAAACAAACGAAAAGAAAAGGCTTAAAAAATGTTTGTCTTATAAATTTAAAATGAAAGATTGAGGACTGAAATATTTTTTGAGAATTAAAGTTGCAAGGTCCAAAGGTTGTATATACATGTCACAATAAAAAGTATGCATCTCTTATGTGAAACTAGTATGCTAGCATATGAACAATTAAAGATACCAACAACGGAGATTATAAATTAATTTATTTGTCACACATACATCCCGACCGGAAACAGCCTCTCTACTATGTAGGGGTAAGGTTGTTTACTATCAGACCTCCCCAGATCCCGCTTCACTGCGGGACTTCGGACTGAGTGTAATGATTGATTGGTTTAAGCATACGTCCCGATATTGCATATATATGCTACAAGTGAAGATCATAGGATTGTTGTAATAAGAATTATGTATTTCCTAAAGGGGGACTCTAGGAAAAGGTTTCACATTCAAAAGACATGGACTTATTGAAGTAAAAGGATTTACCAATGTGAATCGGACAAGAAACATCACTGAACAAAAGTCTAGCTCTGATTACTTTACATTTGTTAATGGCAATCTTCTCACATGACGGAGCAAAAAACAAAATATAACAGCAGAATCGCCAGGAGAAACAGAACATAAAGGCATGGATCATATGTAAACTTTTGTGACTTAAGATCTTGTTCGTTGAAATAGGTTTCAAGCCAAAAAAACCTACACTACTATACTGTGATAATCAAACAGCTCGAGAAAGTTAATAATTTGATATAATATGATCGAAGTAAACATATTGAAGTAAACAGATACTTCATCAAAAAAGAAGTTGAATTTCAAGAAGATAAACATTCCTTTCATTCAATCGAGTGAGCAGTTGAAAGACATTCTAAACCATACAATTTCTGCTTAAGTTCTTAATAAATTGATGGACAAATTAGGCTTAAAAGATACCTCCGAACCAATTTAAAGAAGAATGTTAGTATATGATTAATGAAATTATAAGTGATTTATAAGGGAGGGAGTATATCTTCCTCTGTAAGATATGTATTATAAGAGAAAAGATTGATATGCCTTGATGTAATCCTTTAATATAGGATCTCTGTAACAAATTTGTACATCAGCCCACCTATATAAAGGCTTCCTTCAAGACTAGAATGATATATATACAACAAAACCCTTACTTCAACGCTTAAAATGCCTGTGTTGATGATAACGAGTTAGTCACAAGTAAAACAAACATTTTCCCGTTTTAATTCTTCCCAACAAGAAAGAAACAAACTGGCCTAATATTACTTCTATCCATACAAAGAGTTTGACATGCACAAGTAACAACAACAAAGCGCCCAAAGCACTGAAGACTCCCCAAGTATACAGTTTAAATAAGCATAAATCAACTAACACTTGCATCGCCTTGTTGAGTTCGGGATTCTAAGAAGAGCCTTACAGTTGAATAGATTAGGGAAGGTTCAGCCATTGCACCATTGCCATAATCCCCACAAGCCAGCCTTTTTGTGGCAGGAGGGATTAGGGAAATTCCAAGCTCGTCAATTGATAAAAGATGGCGTTCTGTAAAAGGATTGTTCCACATAAAGGTGTTCATGGCTGGAGCAACAAAGATCGGCTTGCTGTAATCCCATGCTCGGACAATACAAGTCAGAAGATTGTCACACAACCCCCCAGCAATCTGGATCGATACAAAGCAAAATTTGAATCGATTTCAACTACTTTGTGCAATCAGAAATATAGAAAAACGCTTGGAAGTAATTTGACACGAAAATAGTGACCATCATGTCTAACAAAGCTCGAGCATCTATTTTTAGGGATCAGACAAACTGGTGACAACAAAGAAAAGTAATTTGCTTATATTTTGGGATACATTGAAAAGCTGGTTCAAACAATTTGAGTTTAAAACCGGAATTTTACGAATTGCCTAGATAAAACCTAAAGAAAAAAGACGACATTACCTTGCCAAGAGTATTTGCTGATAAGGGGGCAATAACCATGATATCAGCCCACCGGCGGAGCTCGATATGAAGCACGGTGTCCCCAATTTTACTCCAACTGGACCACTCATCATCATCGGTGTAAAGAAGAACGTCCTTAGGAATCGAGGCTCTATCGATAAAGCACAAAGAAGCCTTGGTAGCTACTGCTCTCACTTCAGCCCATTCCGAGAAACAATGGCAGAGATTCCCAAACTTTATGGCGGCCACGCTTCCACTGGCCGCAAGTAAAATTCTTGGTCTCCTTCCGCCGCCATTCACTTGTATGGACTCCGTCTCTGTCTTATGTTCGGTCGATGCCATCGATAAACTCATAATACAACTTGGTGGTTCTTTGATCTAACCATGAAAGAGAAAAAGTTTGAAATCTGGCGTATCTACATCGAGAGTAAGGCCGCGTTTGGTTGGGGTTGATAATAGAAGAGGGTGGAGCATAACACACTTCTATCATTTGATTTAAAGTTTCGTAATATAATGGAACAGAATGAGATGAAAGCAAAGGGTTTCATATTACATTCTGTTCCATCCTAAACAGTAAAAATAAGAATAAAGGGTTTCATATTACATTCTGTTCCATCCTAAACAATAAAAATAAGAATAAAGGGTTTCATATTACATCTTGTTCCATCCTAAACAGTGAAAATAAGAAACCTCCAATTCGGAACGTTTAGGATGAAACGTAAACTAATAAATACATACTACCTAATATATCCTCAATAATCTTTCTTAATACCGATTATTTCTTCTAATCCTAACTCCCTTTTCTTTGGATTCATTTATTCCGATCGACAAAAATTGTATATAATTAATAATATTTTAATATTATTTCTCCTTACCCTAACAATAATATTATTATATAATTAATAATAAATTGTATAAAATTAATAATATAATAAAATTTTTATTAATGAAAAATATAAAATATAAAAAATATTATTTAATTGTTTGTATATATTTTTATATAAATAAAAATATAAATAAATTATTTTTAAATATAAATCACATATAATATAATATAATATATTAAATAATTAATAATAATATTTTTATATAATTAATAATAAATTATATATAATTAATAATAAAATAATAAAACTTTTATTAAAATTTTTATTATTTTAAAATAGAAAAATTATATTTTTTAGTTAATATAAGAGACAATTTACTAATGAGTTGTAAGCGGAACGCCTAAATATATAAGCAATAAAATAACAAATTTAGTTAATATCTCCGTAAAAATTAAGCAAATAAATCAAAATTTAAAAATTTAAATCCTAATAGATAACAACTTTATCTTAACAAATAAAATTTTAATTTTCTTATCTTTACTACTCTATCATACTACTATCAAATTTTATCTTTAAATAAAGAATACATTTTTAACAACTTTGAATCATTCTCCAACATTTCCTTTTGATTCAAAATTGTAAGATTTTTTGAATTTGATGATATACTTCCCATCACCTTTCAACAGTTAGAGCATGTCTCTCTACAATTCTTTTCTTTGGAGCACTTCTTTTTACTCTTCAACATGAGCACTTCCCTCAACACTTATCTCCATAGAGCACTTCTCTCTATGATGCGTTTTGGTGCACTTCTCACCAACTAAAAGATGTTGTCTTCTTCAATCACTTGCATTGTATTTGCCTCTTCTCCGTTGTTGAACTTGCAATTATTTTTCAAATATCTAAATCATTTACACCTAAAGTATCTAGACTTCCCTTTATGGTGTGAGCAGGAATAAGGATCTTGAGAAGATGGCGAACTCCGAGCCTATTGGAAGAGAGTTTAACGGAATTGAGCCTAAACTAATCCATTTGACTCAAATCTTTGGACTGAATATATTTGGAGCTTGAAGACACGAAAACTTGGGCTATTTAATGCTTTATCACTTAAGCCCAAAAAGATATCAAACCTATTTATTTAATTTTTGGACTTCGTTTTATTTTGGGCTTCCATGTATTTTAGCCCAACCTTTTATTATTGACCTAGGTATAAATACTTATGTTTTAGGATTTTAGAATTTTCATATCATATTGTTTGAGTGCTGTCGGCTTTAGAGAGAAACATTATTCTCTTGTTCTTGTTACTTTTCGAACTATCTTTCACTTATCAATTGTTTTCTCAATTGTGGCGTGTCGATTGTTCGTCTCTGGGTTTTATTTTGATCATCAGGATTGCTTGGAACAAGTTTTCGAGAAGTGTCGTAGAAATCAAACCTTGCGTATCCTTATTTTCTTGTTCGTTAAATTTCAAATATCTATCCTTTTAATTCCTCTAGGTCAAAAAAATCATAAAATAAAAATACCCATTGAAATCATCATCATATTGAAGTCAATCTTTTTGCGGTGTGCGTCAATTTGTAATATTTGGATTGACGTCAATCAAACCTTACATATCCTTATTTTCTTGTTCGTTGAATTCCAAATATCTATCCTTTTAATAATTTTGAATGATTCTCCGACATTGAAAATGAATATTTTGGAGCATCTACTTACTTGAAATCTAAAACATTTTAAGGTCTCGGATTTAAGTAACGAAGCTGACTAGAATTGAGCTCCTAAGCTGTCAAGCAGATAGCAAAACACACCGATTTGGGTCCATTTCTTGACCTAATGGATTATAAAGACATTCCATTAAATTTTTATAACATCTTTGTCACAATATCATTAAATTATCACACTTAACATGCCAATAATATAATTATAATCACATAACAAATTATATTAAACAAATTATAATTTAATGATTAAATTATATTAAATTTAATCATTTTTATTCAAATTTTCAATTAAGTTTAATTATTAATATATTATACAAAGATCAATGGCCCCAACAATAAGTAATAACCTTTTTTTACATTATTCATTTCATGTTAGAATGTTAAATTTCATTTCTTAGTATCCAATTTTTGTAATTGAAGTTTTCTCACAACTAAAATAAGTTCAAGAACACAAAAACAAATTATTTACGAAACAAAAACAATGGAAATCAAACACTAGGCATTTTGTCAAACATGCATAAACTTCTTCATTCCTAATTCAAGACAAAATTCAAAAAAAAATTCATTATTCTCCAACAAATACATAAAATATATTAACAATCATTAAATAAAACATTTAAAACCAAACATAAGCTAAAGGAGAAACAAAAATATTCATCCACCGATTGTCATTCACGAGAGAAAGGAGAGTAAGGTTTTCCAAAACAATACCTTGGGTTAAGACTGCCGGACCAAAGGACGTCGGCGACACAGGCCTCCACGACGACAACACAGTTGAAGACGACGACGATGGCAGCAGACAGAGGTGACAGATCGACGGAGAGGAGAGGAAGAAAAACTAGGCGCACAGGCTGGCTGAGGGGGAGGGGCTGCGGCTGCTTTAAACATAAAACCAAAATGATGTCGTTTCGGTTATATTTTTTATGTTTATAACTTAAAATCCAAACGACGTCGTTTTGTTGAAGCTATAAACGTTACAGCCACATCCGGAAAACAATGTCGTTTGGTTTAGTTATCCAAAACGACGTCGTTTCGAGATAACCATACGACGTCGTTTTCATTTATTTCAAAGATGACAAATTACATATAAAATTACTGACGGAATTTGTTCCGCTACTAAACTTTATTTCCAGACCAACATTGCCGACATATATGTGTTTCCGTCGGTATTTACCGACTGAAATATTTCGGTCCTTAAACTTCCGTCATTATTTTGTTCTTTTCTTGTAGTGTTAGCAACACAAAAAAGAGCACGTATAACGCCATAGCCAACCAATTTTTGTTTTCATCCCAATTTAATACCAAAAAAAGGAACAAGAAAAGCTAACCCTAACAAACACTCCAAATTAACCATCTATAACTTAAACCAAACTAATCTCTTTCCCTTCCAATAAATCTAATTTTTTTAAAAAAATTAGATTTACTTTAATTTTATCTCTCCAATAGATATTATTTACAAACAAAAACTTAATTTTCTCCCCATCTGTCCTGTATTTTTGATAACGCAATCCTGCGTACGTGTTCATCTTCAAGCTTCATGGCATCGGTGAGTAACAATATTAATGATTCTGTGTCTTACAATTCATGTCAATCTTCATCACCCGATTTCTGGATATATACAGAATAATAATACGTGACCTTATTTATCAAGAAATCACATGCATGCATTATGCATAAACCTGGAATGTCAACTTGCTGTATGTTATCTTCTTCTGCTACTGAATAATCACAACCCAGAAGGAGAAAAGCACCAGAATGGAATCACAGGTCATTGTTTATAAAAACAAAGTACTACTGAAGAATATTTATAGGATTTTACAATTGAAATTTATTAATTGTTTTGATCTTTAATTATGTACATTATATATTTAGGATGGTATGCATGAAACTAAAGAACACAATTTGTTGTGGCAGGGGGGTAGGACCTTGCCTAAATTCGGAGAGTGGGACGTGAACAATCCGGCGTCGGGGGAAGGTTTTACGGTGATATTCAATAAGGCCAGAGATCAGAAGAAGACCAACAACAGACCTGCAAACGTCATTATCAACCCTCATGCCAACAATGAACATCATGACCACAAAAAAGAATCTGATCAGTCTCCTCCTCAAAAGGTAAACATCATATGATTTAATCATCTTTCATGTTCTTTGCATGTTAGCTTACAGTTTAATCAAATATCATGCAGAAGAAATGGCTCTGCTGGAAGAAGTGAATCAATCCTTCATCATCTTTGAAGTTATCGTACGTGCCCATTAATGGATTGTTTACACCAACTTCTGCTTCTGATCTGAGTAGTACTGAAATGCAGATATATGGAGGGTTTCTGATCATGGAAATTAATCTTGTTCCTGTTTCTGAATTTTCAACTTTTACGCGAGGGGTTTCTGCTCATTGATTCTTTTCATTGTACATCGACTTCTCTCAAATGATTCTTCTGATGCTTTCCTTCTATTTACCACTGGTATGAAATTGTGCCACTGGTATGAAAAAAAGCTTTTGAAGCTGAAGAAGAGAATTATACTATAACTTCAATAAAAAGTTATAATTAAAAAAATTATTAATAAAACCCACCAAAATGAACAAAATATCTAACAGAAGTAAAAAAGTAATTCCTTGACAGAATGTAAATTATACTGCAGTAACTGGTATAAAGGATAATTTAACACAATACAAACGATTTACATATCCTGATTTCACTTTGGCTTGGTAAAATACTGACACGTTATAAATATATAGTGCCACTCGTTTGAAAAAGCTTGTGGCAGCTGAACAAGAAAATACAGCAAAATCCGCTTTTGAGGGAGAAAGCTCAAACCCTTGCATTCGTTTTGACCTAAAAAGCTGGAGCCGTCAACCAAAATTTTATACATAGTTCGAGTGAATTGCAACATCATTTTCAGTTGCATTTAAGCGATTGGGGCTTCCTCAGTTGCAGATTGGCCTAAGGAAGTATGTTGATCATCATCCACCGATGCTGTTGCTGGATGATCAAATTTACAAGCAGGGCCATATTTGCAAATGCCATAGCGACTGTAGTATGAGCAGATGCTTTGATCCTAGAGATGACAAAAAGGGGGATTAGTCCCAAATTGACCAATGTGAAGATTTCCGATGGTCGGAAAAAAAAAGCAATGTAAAAATCAGTGGTAAGAATAGTATATGGTACTACTACTGCAGTATATTAGAAGTGATTCTGAAATAAAAAAATTTTGTCAACTAGATATTTCTATATATAAAAATAAAAGTTAGTTGATATAGCAAAAACATCGTAGTATGCAGTGGAAAATTCTAAGAAAAGGTAAAATTTAATGAAGTTGATCAGTAATTTCTGCGGTGAGGAAAGACAAGAATTTTCTGATATTACTTTCAAAAGAACAATAACTTACAGGTCTTAGTGGCAGGCCCTTGTCGCTGAGTGCACATGGTGTTGAAGTTGAAATACGATTTTTTGGATGATGAAATTTGCAGTTAGATTTAAACTTACAGTCCCCAGTTTTCATATAAAAATTGCATTCTGGCTCACCAGGCCGCTCAGGAAATTCACCTACTTGCAGCTGCTGCTGAAGCCCATAGACATTTGTATCAGTTGCTGAATTGTTGATGACATATGCTGGAGACAGATGTATGCTTGTTTCTGGAGGGTACACAGGAGCCTAAAAGAACAAAGAGATTCAATAAATGCTTTTAATTTGAGCCTACAAGTTTTTGAAGCAGTCATTAAACACAACCACCTCAAGCTAATCGAGAAGAAAATAATACTTGTGAAGAAAAAGGAACAAAAGGTAGAGGAAAGCACCCCCAAACATATAAAACGATAAAGATAACAATGAAAAGAATACATCTCTTGTATCCTATACTAGCTTACTTGACATGTTTCCATTCCAACTTGAGAGAAAGTAGGCAAGATTATTTGCTAGACCAGGTTGAATGAAAACTCACGAGAGAGAAATGTACATCCCACAACTTCATTCACATATAGACAAACCAAACACATCTGTGGCAAATCGCTAACCAATATCAAACAGCACTTAAGAGATAAATGAAACATTCAAACATATCAACATAAAGAAGTTCTGTCATCATAAGAGAGTGAAATAATACCATGCAGAGGCAGAAAACTCTCATGATACAAGCTTGAGATCAAGTGGAAGAGATAAATGGCACAAGAAAATGGAGAATAACAGGGACACCTGATATTTATTCCACTCTGAGTTTTGGGTAGGAACTCCATAGGTTGGTGAAAACATCACTGGGACAAATGAAGCGGTCTCATTTAGGGCTCTTGGTGAAGACCATGATGCCACACTTGATTGTAATGGCACATGTAGAGCAGAGCCACCATTGCCAAATGCTGAAGAAGGCTCACTTCCTCCAGCAGCCATAGGATCTGGATGATTGAACTTGCAGGTAGCTCCATACTTGCAGGAGCCATTGCGCATGTAATATGGACACTCTTTCTTCCCCTTGTAATCAAGAAATTTTCAGGATAAGCAAGAATAACTTAGCTAAGGGAAAACTTTTCAGGGTCTCTCATATGCAGTACCGGTCTGACAGGGAGCCCCAGAAAATTAAGCTCTGAAACTGGCAATACTGGAGGTTTAATCCCTGAGTGGTTGTATTTACAAGCATTTCCATACTTACAGCCGCCTGTCCTCAAGTAATACTGTTGAAGGCTCAAGAAGATACGCATGGAATTTAAATAGATATCAGTCCTCAGACATGCATGTAACGTTAAACCAAAAAAGAAATCATCTACTTGCTAATGAAGAATTCACTGATTATATAACTCCATGAAAATCATCATCCAGAATGGCATTCCAGCTTAAAGTTACGGGAACTAAAATTTTTAAATTTACTACATTTCTGTTGGAGTCGTCCTAAGCTTCCAAAATGCATATCTCATGTGAATAATAAACTGCAAATCAGAAGTTTGTCCTCAAAACTGATAGGAGACAATTTTTTGTTTTTGTTAAGTATATGCAACCCATGTTTTGAACAGTATATCCATCTGATTTATATTGTTGGTAATCAACCAATAAATTCAGTTCCGTATAATTCAACACAACTGTCATTTCAATTGCAAAAATAGGCCCAAAACAAGTACACAGAGATTGTATTGCATCCTTAGGTCAAGCGAAAATCTCAAACCCATCTATGAAACTAATGACCTTGCATTCTGTCTGGCCAGGCCTCTCGGTAGCTTCTTCTCCCTCTGTCAACTTCTCCTTGGCCGGCTTATGGACAAAGAAACACCAAAAGGTTAGGTAATGCCTCCAATCATACATCCTAAAGATAGTACAACACTGAAATTTCAGAAACCTTAGAAACAATAGAAGTCAATTTGAGTACTCACCCGAAAAATTATATGAGAAAGAAATCCCAATATTAACACATTTATACGTCAGAGGATTCGCACTTTACCCACATAATAAACAGTGAAGATAAAACAAAGTAAGCCCAATCCTTTACCAAGGTGAAATATAGCATCTTTCCAAACACAATTCATCCCAAGCAACAAGAAACGTAGAAAGAAAAGACAAAAAATAATACCGACGCAGAAAACTACCGTGATTTTCCTTCTAATAGGGTGATTAAACTTGCAATTGTAACCAAACTTGCAAGACCCAGTTTTCATATAAAAGGCACAATCTTCCGCATCAGGCCTAAGAGGATACTGCTGGCTTCCCGTCCCGTTATTGATATTCTCAACGCCGCACCAATTCTTTTCGCTCTCATCATTCAAGTCCCTGTTATCGTGTTTGTTAATATCGACTCCACCGCTTTCTAATTCCTCTTCACCTAAACCATTCCAATGCTTCTCTTCTTCCCCATTCTTAGCCTCTCCAAAATTCAATTTCTGCTCTAGTTCTTGATGCAGGCTATTCTCTTTAAAAACCCCTTGATCATGACTGACACCACGCGAATGCTCCTTCTCCTCCTCCTTCAAGCCGAAGTTCATATTCAACTGTCCGTGAACTTCATCACGATTGGTGTCGGTAGGAAATGGGGGCGAATTCAGCCCTACCTCTGGGCTGCCTTTGGGGTTAGGGAATGAATTGGGCAATTCAGTTTGCTCCATTGATCCTCTGCATTTCAATCCCGCAAAACCCTAAGTTTTGCAGAGTGAATGGGCTAGTGAGAGAAGAAGAAGAAGAAAGTTTACCTTAGATGAAACGATGCTAGCGAGAAAATCCAAATGCACGAGATTTTGGAATTAATGGCTCGTTTGGAATTTTAGTATATTAAATAAACATCAAAATTAATAAT
Source organism: Erythroxylum mucronatum (assembly GCA_027563825.1). Lineage (NCBI taxonomy): Eukaryota > Viridiplantae > Streptophyta > Magnoliopsida > Malpighiales > Erythroxylaceae > Erythroxylum > Erythroxylum mucronatum. The sequence continues at coordinate 28,155,182 of JAOSBP010000006.1, read as the reverse complement.
AATATCATGTATAAGCTTGCAATTTCTTTGACTTCTCAGCAGCCATTTTCTTTTAATTTTTTTAAATTTTTTAGTTTGGTTTATTCCAATATTTTTTTATTATTAAAAATCATTCAATTATTAATTAATCTATATTAATCAATTTTATAAATCAAAATAAACTAATTAATTTTATTTAATGCCTCATTTTTTCAATTGAACTTTAAACTAAAGATCTTCAATCTCATCTTAAATTCTTTAATTTTAGTTGGTTTTATGAATATCGGTTGAACTTTTTTTTTTTTGGATTTGAGGAAACCCGTAAGTGGACCAAGCGAGCACACCTCTTCGAGGGCTCAACTAGCACACCACTCTACAGGCGGGTCAAGCGGGTATACCCCATTATTAAGGGCCCAACTAGTTCTCCACCTATAGGTAAAACTCCGGCTGCTCCAGGCTCTTACAAAAAAGACTAGCATGGAATCAAACCTGAGACCTAACTGAAGCTAAACCTCGCTCTCAACCATCGAGCCACACCTCTTGAGGACAAACTAGTTGAACTTATTAAACCTCAATTCTTTTATATTAACGCTTTAATTTTTAAAACATTTTTAATATCACACGCAATATTGTAATTATGTTTCTAATCTTACCGTGGAAAATATTATTAAAGATAAATGAAGATTTGAGAGATTTAAAATGAAAATAAAGACATCTTTAAAAAGTTTAAAATTAGAAAGCATATAATTAAAATGGTATAAAATATGTATTATTTAAAAATTTAAATTTTATGATAATATATTCATTTTACATAATTTTATGATAAGAAGCTTTATAATAATTTTAACGAGTGATTTCATTCTATTATAAATATAAAAGCATAATTTACTTACTATAAAATTTCTAATTTTGGAATTCTTAATATATGGATAATTTAACTTTTATTTGAGCAAAATATTAAACGCTGTTATATAAAATATACGAATGATTAAACTTTCGGTGCAGTCGTTTTTTTTTTTAGTCTCCCAGGAGGTGTCCACCAGGCCGAAACCAGTGACTAATCCCCCTTCGCGGTACTGATACATCCCTTGCATGGGCTGCCGCTGGCTCAGGAGTTTGCTCCATTCCTAAGGGCAGGGATTGAACTCGGAACCTCTTGGTTAAGCGATGAAGGTATGCGCCACCTACGCCAACCCACTAGTTTTTCTGTGCAGTCTAAGACTGACATCTGACTATAGAAAACCATAAAACAGCATTACGTTTGTAATCTCACGCTGTATAAGAGCAAGCATCCAACATTCAAAACTCTTCTGCTGCTATATACTATTCTAAATTTTGCATAATATCGTATAGTAAAGCATCAACATGAAACAGGAATTAACATTAGACATTCTTTGGAGAATTATCAATGGGATTGAAGATTCAACCAATTGTTAAGTTGCAGTGAATCGAAGGGACCAATTAGGACCCCTTAAAGAGTACAAAAGGGAATCAATTTGGTTACTCTGAATTACACTTGCAGGGAAATCCTAAAACTATCTTTAAGCCTACTTCTACCCTGTCAATTGAATAAACACGTTCATCAGCAATGTTAAATTACACTTACTTTTTATTGTCCAGTGGCCAATCACCCTCTGGCTTTTTTCACCGAGTGACCAGTCTTCCGCTTGTGACGACTGAAGTCGGACACAAATCTAAATGTCTGCCCACATCCTTCCTCAGCACACACGTAAGGGCGTTCACCTGTGTGAACTCTAACGTGTTCAGTCCGAGCCCACGCCCACTTGAATGTCATCTTACAGCCCTTCCAGGGGCACTTGAGGGGACGGTCATCCAAGTGGACTCGACGGTGCTGCACAAGATATTTGTGCGAGAAGAACTTCTTTCCACATCCCTTCACAGGACACAGGTTTCTTTTGTGCACTGCAAGCTCCTGTTTTGATCCAAAACTCATGGTGCATCCCTCAATATCACAATGATATTCTTCTTCCTCATCCTTCCCTTTAGCATTCTTGCGGCTTGGAGTCTTCACAGCTGAAGCATTCTTTAAATTTTTCTTCATAATTTGCAGCTTTCCTTTTAGATTTGATTGCGACTGTTTCGTGGACTTTGAAGGTCTTTGCCTGAGGCGTGTGCTAGGTCCTCCTTCAACCTCCTCAGCGTGATTATCAATCTGGCTATACTTTTCATTTCTAGTGTTCCGAAGACGTGGAGTCCCTTGCTTCACTTGCCTCTCTTGTTTGATGGATTGGGGGGTGTTTTTCTTTGTTAACTTAGGTGTTCCTTGTTTCATCTGCCGAAAAGTTTCTTGTTTCATCTGGCGAAGAGTCAACTGTTTGTTCTGCTTGTTTCTAAGAATCCGCATGGACTGCTCAGAATTTTCCTCCAACAAGTCATCAGAAGCTGCATTATCCCTTACAATCAATCTCGTTTGTTTGCCTCTATGAGTTTTTCTGAGCTGCTTTTGATTGTTATCCTCATGCAAGTCATCTGGAACTGCCTCTTCCCTCTCGATAAATTTGGCCTTCTTGTTTCTTGGGACCCTCCTGTACTGCTGACGAGTATCACCAACCAGCAAATCATCTGAGACCGCATCTTCCCTTGCAATAAACTTGGACTTTTTGCTTCTAGCACCCCTTCTATACGACTGGATAGTGTCCTCTGCTGAATCATCAGAAATATAACGCTCCCTCTCAATAAATTTGGCTAGCTTGTTTTTCTGAATCCTTCTGTTCTGTTGATGGGTACTGCCCCCTAGCGAATCATCTGAAGTCGCATATTCCATCTCAATAAATTTAGGATGCTTGTTTTTGGAGAAACGCATGAGCTTCTGACATGTTCTTTCTACCAGTGTATCATCTAATACATCTCTATCCATATATTTGGCTTGGTCGCCCTTATAGATCCTCTTGTTCTTCCAACGGGGACTGTTTTCTGCAGAATCATCTGAAATTGCAGCTTCCCTCACCATATATTTGGCTTGTTTGCTTCTAGAAGCCCTCACATGTAGCCTATGAGAACTCTCCTCAAGAGAATCGTCTGTTAAAGCATCTTCAGTCTCATAAGGATCTGTCCGTGTATTTGTGGGGCTCCTCTCCTCCCACTGACTATCATAATCTTCCAGCGAGTCATCTAAAATTGCACCTGCCTTGACACAATTTCCTTCCTTGCTCCTACCAATCTTTCTATGTTGTTTTTGAGAATTTTTCTCTGCTAAACCACGAGAAACTGCCTTTTTGCTCTCAATAGGTTTAGCTTGCTTGCTTCTAAGAGTTTTCCCATACTGCTGATGAGAGTTATCTCCCAGTGAATCATCTGAGACAGTATAATTTCTGTCAACAGATTTTCCCTGCTTACTTCTACAAAGCCTACCTATGAGCTGATGAGAAATATTCTCCAGCGAATCATATGAAACTTCTTTGTTCATGTACTTGCTGTCATTCCAACTATGAATTGAATGCTTCTGATCAGGATTATCCTCCATTGAATCATCTGAAACTGCAGCTTCAGTCTCCATATATTTTCCTTTCTTAATAGACCTGCTCTCTGTTTTCACTTTCCTCTTCCTTGCATATTTTCTAATGACTGAGGTGGTTTCTTTTCTGTTGGTACTCCGTGGTTTCCTGTCATGCTTTTCATCAGGTATATTCCAACCATGGAAGTTTCTTTCCTGTTCTTGTTCTTGATCTTGCGCTTCACAATCCCATTTTGCTAAAAAGGGATGAACTTGATTTGACATCCAAACTTTTCCACACCATTTCCCTGCCACCACTTTCTTTTGCTTCCGAGGCCTCCTTCCATTAATATTAGACTTTGCGGGTGAGGCAGCAGGAGAAGTTCGGCCAAAAGCATTGTATATAACTGAATTGTATGGCATCTGCTTACTGTAAAGAGGAGAACGACCAAGGTTTGCACTATAAAAGAGATTGATCCCCAACTTTACAGCCCAATCCCCATTCCTTGGTATGGCATCCTCACTATCCAAAGCTGACTGTATCCTATCTATATCATCTTTAGTGGCAACTGCAAACCTGATCTCATTCCAGAGACAATCAAATCCTAGTTTTTCTGCCACTAATTTTGCTTCAGCTTCTATCCTGGGATACTCTGCAGGTATTTTTGAACCACCCAGTAAATAAAATTACGTAAATCACTTTGATTTGGTAAACAGAGAAGGTAAATGGTTCGTTAGACTATTCCTGTAGGAACAAAAATGTGACGAAACAATAAAATAAACTAGTCTTCGTAACAGCACTTATGCTGATTGTATTATGAATTGGTTGAGTTTACTAAATATTATCTGACAAAGTCATGAGATACTATTGATTATCAAATCATAAAGGCCTTTTCCTGTCTATATGCAACATGGAAGAACCAAAATTTTTCCTTCTAAAGAGTAACTTAACATGAAAAAGCCAATTAAACAGCCTACTCTCATCATAACCATACACACCCCTTCCTCTTTACTAGCATTTTAAGCCCATATGTCACTCGTGATCAAAGATATTTTCAAATTTGCATCTATTTGAAGTACAAAAGTGAATAGTAGACCAAGACGGTTAATAAAGTATGAACTGTAGAATTAAAAACTTTTAATATTACTCTTTACAATTATATTAATATTTTAAATTAAATTAAAATTTAATGTAAGAACATCTAGTTAGCGAGATGTTTCAGAAGAAAGGAACTATGTTCACTTATTCATGTAAAACTTTAGAATGATAAATCCATTATTATCAAATAAAAATTAGAAATATTGCAACATACCTGGATGACAGAGTAGCATTATATGCACTCCTCCAATTGGACGTAATTGCTGTTCCACTTCTACAGCATGTTCAAGGCAGAAGACATGCATTCGAGAAGAATCTTCATCAGATCTGTGGCCAAATGATGCATCTACTTGCTCCTTTGGTATAATGGGCTGGCTAACCTTTGTTATTTCACTGTAGGAGACTACTGAGGAAGAATTCTCCGATTTATGTGGCATTGAATCCTTTAATTTACACTCGAAACCATTTGTCTCTGTGCAAACAAGACTACCAGTTTCAAACTCTGCAGAACACTCTGGAGTTTGGTTATTTCTATCCTTGAGTTTTGTCAATTTATGACCAGCATGGCAATCATGAATTTTTAAAGTAATCTCATCCCCATAATCAAGTCTAGAACGTGACAATGGTACCCTACCACTGACACCTTCAACAAAGTCTTGCTTGAAGGAAGTCATAGCAGAGTTTTGACCCTGAAATTTACTTTCTAATGAACACGGCATCGTGTTAACTTCATCATCATCATTAGATACATTTATTTCAGTCTGACCGTCCTCCGAGTCTGAAGAGTTAGCATAATTCAAAGCTAAAAGGCCAAGTGCAGAAGCCTCTTTCTTTGTTCCAGAATCAAAAGAAGCTCTAACACTTTGATTTGTCACCTGAACTTGGTAATTAGTACACTGAACAGGAGCATCATATAAACCATTTGTTATATGCTTTTCCACTGATCCTGGGATTTAGAGGAGGAAATGTGTTTTTCAAAATTAGTCCCAGTAAGGAAATCACTAAAATGCACATAAAATCAACAACAGAAATTACAGAAAGAAAGGAAGTTTCTGGATGAAATGATGACAAAAACATGCAGATTAAATCTAAGAGCGGCTATGATGATAAAAGACCTGCAAATACTGTGGTAAAGTAGTCTAATGAAAGCAGGAGCCTCACACCAATACGCTCTAATCAAATGGGTTCCAACTCGTAGTATGCCGGAACCTAGTGAGTTTTGATATCAGTACCAATGATGCTGTTGAGTCTTTGATGTTATGCAAAAAATGCACACCATTTCTAAGTGACTCGGCCAAATCCAGCATAGAAAGTTTGCTATGGTTATTGACAGCTAATATATCATGATATTTTTTTTTTGGAGAAAGTAATATATCATCATGTTATAATGTAACAAATGCAAGAAAAGATCAGAATTCTTCATGTAACCTACTTGTTGAAGATTTCTGCTCAGAAGCATTTGCGTTATCACTGGCAACTACGAGCCCATCACTAGTTACTCCAGAACTAACAATCCAATCATTGAAGAAACTACAATCAGCTGACATGAGGTATTTAGCAGCTGCTTCTCTTGGTCGGATAATAGCAACACAGTCAAAGCTCAAGATTCCACAAGTGACACATGAAAACAGTCTCTGATCGGACAACTTATCACTGTGTATACCGGTTCTTTCACTGTCTCCACTGGTAGTGTGCGTCTCACTGTTGTCCCTTCCATTTGATGGGGAAAAGTAGTTCCTTTCACACGAAGCAGCAAACTTTCCTTTCAAGGAAAACAGTTCGTTTACTCGATCCATTCCATGCTCACCGTCCCACAAGATCTCATCAGAAATAGAACTTTTTGCAGATTTTACAAACTGTTTGTGGCTGTATAACCCAAAGGAGGGATTCAATCTTAGTTGTGACCCAACACGTAAAGTTGAACAAACAGAAATGTCAGAAGAACTTTGAGGAAGCAGTACAACTGAACATCCTCTTCCAAGAATATGAAGCAGGTCATTGTTCTGAATAACATTTTGCACAAATTGCTCTTTAACCAGTGTTTCACCTTCACCCTTCTGCTTATCTTTCAGTCTAGAACTGCGAGGCTTTAGATTCATGCATACAGGTATTCTGCAAGGTGAAAATTAGAATAAGGAGTGATCTATCATTAATTTCATGTAGCAACTTAAGTCACTCAAGTATGTAAAGTTTTTAATGAATTCAGGAAGAACTTGTCTTCCATGTTAAGCTTAAAATGAAGAGTCAGTTCAAATATCAGGCTAAAATGTAGTGAAAAATAAGGTGTTAAGATGGAATAAAGTGGAAAAAATGATGCACTATACCTTGTACAAAATTCCAGAGCAAGATCATAAAGTAACTGGAAATGAGACACCATTGGAGGGTAATTAATTGATGCTCTTCGGATAGCTGCTTCCTTAGCAACTCTCAACCATTTAGGGGTTGCAATGTTAGCTGCCTCAGCACAGTTAAATCCTAAAAATTAAAACCATAGAAAACATTAGCATATTCACAAATAAATCTCCAAAATTCCAATAAAAAGAAAAAAAGGTGAGATTCATAGGTATTATTACCATGACTGAAACCTGAATGATAGGCTCTAGGGAAAGTGACAACAAACTCCCCAGCGTTTTGAACTAACCTGATGTTAGTAGATGGAGGGATTAGAATATATAGATATCAATTACGATGATCATCTTCAAGGTTAACACATATTATCACCCCCAGGGAGCAAAGAGAGATTGTAGCATGAAATAATAGGTCTTTGAATCCATTTCACCCATTTTCTTGCAACTATAACACATAAGAGCAACTTCCCAACCAATAGTGTGGTATTTTCAAGGACTATAATGAATGTGTTACCCATTAATTGCAGAAAAGCAGAAGCTGAAAGAGAGGATTAGGGACCGAATAAACTGAGATGAACAAGGTACCTGCAGCAGGGTACACCTGCATTAATAAATACTTCGGGTGAAATAATCGTAGTCTTCTCACCAAGAACAGCAAATGTAACTGGAAAGTAAACAAAATTTGTAGTTAGTTGAATATGTTGGAGTATAAATGAACTTAGTAACACTGTTGTACATATAAATAAACAGAAGCAAAGTATTTTCTCCATAAGAAAGATCTCCGCTTAAAAAATGAGGATCCAGAACTAAGACCCCTTCTCTAACAGTTCACCACAAGTGACAGCCAAAGTTGCTATCATAATTTTTTGTTACTTTTGGTCTTAGGGGGGCACCTAGGCCTAGGGATGGGGAAGGGTAGCTGAACCCAGGTTGGAAGCTCAATGCTGAGTTACCCACACATCAGTAGCTACTAGCTATTATAACTATCAGAGATACAACAGATCAAACAGGAAAGATTATCCTAGGAATCACCAAGTAGGCACCACATAATGGGCCATTAAATCTACAAGAATTCTTAGGTCAATGGTCAGCCAACTATGTTCCACATCTTTCTCCTGGCTCACAAAATGATACAAAGCCCTACACAAGTGTGCATATACATCTGCTCAATGCATGCCACACCAAGAAGCTCAGTTATAAGAATTCAGTAGTTGAATCCAATATAAATTACCAAGAATCCACGAAAATCACTCATTCCCACCTTCCTGGCAACTCACTCACATTATTCAACAATGAATCTCATAGAACTTATACCAGTTACTCAGATTCGTTCAGTTGCCACCATTTTCATGGAAACATCCTTTAATCACCCGTCAAATAAAACAACGGCAACAATTTATCAAACCAGGACAAACCGAAAAACAGGGGAGGCTAATAACAAGTGAGTCACCAAGAGGATTGATCTCTTCTCCATAACCATGAACACGAACCACTTCCTCGAAGGCAACAGCAGCCTCTTTAGGCACGCCATACCAAGTCTTACCAGCCCCCATATGCAAGTAATTCAGGCTATGCAAATCATGATCCTCCACATGCCACGCAAACCAACTGAACATCATAGCTATATACAACATAGGAGAAGTAACCCCAGGAATCTCCTCTTTCATGAACCTCAGCAATGAACCTTTTGCCCTAGAAACACTCCTCATATTCCACTCTGTTTCTCCCACAGTCAAACCCTCCACGGAACCTCCTTCTTTACTCTTATTCATCGAAAAAGCCGAACCCGCCATGTCGTTTGCGTACTCAACCGAAAACGGCTTGTCCACAGTGGCCTTCCAGTACAGGGTTTCGATCTCCAGAGGAGAGAGCACCTTCTTCGAGTACTTCTTCAAGTAAATTTTCTCAAATGCTTTGGCCTTCGCTTCAAATTCCTGAAAAGTATAGTACTCGCCGCTCTGCCAAACCGGCCTCCGAACCGGCCTCGGCCTCCGAGGACAGAAACCGATCTGCTGCTGCCGAGTTGTGAATGTCGGTGGCGATTTCTCACCATTCCTCGCGGCAAGCGACCGGTTTAAGTTAGCAATCGCTGTCTTCTTCGGAGAAGCCAGAACGGGAGGCACGATTTTGCAGATTCCATACTTCGAAGCTTCTTTCTCGATTTTGAAAATGTAGGCAATTGGATCTTGAAATTCCGCCGCAGTTGGGTGGTACTCCGGCGCTACAGGCAAGTTCTTCAGCCACTGAAACACCTCCTGCGAAGGCACCTCCGTCGCTAACCCGCCGGATGATGCCATCTTCTAAGCAGAGATTCCAAACTCTAGTTTCCTCTCTCTAACACAGAGTAGCCCATTTCTAGAGAAAGAAAACAGAGAAACAGAGACTTGAAGAAGAGAAATGACTGATCAGATTCTCTGCTTGGTTTCTGCTTCTCATTGTTATTATTTTATGCGTTCTTTATATTTTCTTTTTCAGGTCTGGTCTCTCTGTCCTGAGTGCTCTGTTTATTACAGAGAGCCTAAAAATATTGAAGACAGTGGAGTGGAGGCATGGGTTAATGATATGTGGAGAGTTTCTTTTTCCTGCGTTCTGGAAGCCTTCGGAAATGCCATTGCTTTTGTTACCATATTACAGTTTTCGCCATTCATTTCCCCAAGGATCAATTGATAATTGATAGGCTGATTTTTTTGCAGTTCGGTCCCTTCTCTGATCTTTATATATTTATCATTCTGCCCTTGTACTTTCAACGTTAAGGTCCACTGTTTTCACCCTTTCACCAATTTGAGTAATTTCACCTTCAGAGTTTGACTTTGACTACAGTCAAACCGAGTCCACAGGGAAACCAACCAAACGGTGCCACGTCAAGCAACAAAATCTTTCTAATAAAACGAAAGAAATTAAGTTGATTGGCTGTTTACGGAAGTCGGTGCATAGCTCGGGCCAATAGGTGTGGTCTAAGCAACGGCGGAACCAACCACCGATGACGGCGGTGGAAGTGGAGCGTTAAAACTTAAAAGCCAAAAAGTCGAGTGCCCGCCAACGGTTGTTTGTCATTCATAAGTGTCAAACCCTTTTTGCAGACAATAATTGTAAGGACTTCTCCAATCATTGTTGTACTTAAAAGTCTAAGATGCATCGGTGGGCTGTTATCCCGTCTTTCGTTATTACCCGTGAAAACATAGAGAGGTCAATTTCAGGTGTTATTTTATTGGATACTACGGCCAGATTTATATTTTAATATTTTATAAAAATTAAACAAATTCTTATCATTATTTTAAATATTTCTTTATACCCTAATATTCTTAAATTGATAGCGATAAGAATTTATTTATATATTATTGTACTTTAATAATATTAAATGATACTCGTTAAGTTTTGAATGAAGTATAAATTTATTATTAAAAATAACTGTAAACATTTATTTATATCTTTTATGAAATATTGAAATGTAAATTACATATTTATTTAATATTTTAAAATTACACTAGCATTTAAGAGGTTTGGTTTGTCTGATGTTACATAAGTTAACTTGATGACTCATTTATTAGGAATCGGTATAAGTCTAACTTTTTTATAACACAAACATAGCGCAACTCATTGCATAAAGCTCCTATTTTGCGAAAGTATGGGAAAATCATCAATGAATGCAATATTCTCTTTGGTTCTGTCAGATTCTGACGGAACTGAGCATTGTCGTTTGGATCTATGAGTTGAATACTTTCGGTAGTGACTTCGATGTTGAGATCCCTGCAAAACAAAGAAGGCGCGTCGGGAGTTGTGACCCGATTAGCCCCTCCGACGCT
>JAOSBP010000006.1:28123236-28141786 GCA_027563825.1 Erythroxylum mucronatum | reverse complement strand
TATGTACAATTAATGTGTAATTTTTTAATAATATTTGATTTGCATATATTTAATTTTAGTTATAATGATAATTAATTTAAAAATATAATGTATTATATTATAATTATTACACATAATAGTATAATTACAAAAGAATAAAAACGTGATAATAAAACCAAACATATATTTTTTTAGTTTTTATTAGAAATCTCAACCAAACAGGTTTTTGTTTTCAGTTTTTATATTACAAATCTCAACCAAACATGTTTTCGTTTTTTTAAAGAAAAAAACGGAAACCAAAAACAGGAAACAGAAACCAAAAATAACAACAGAAAAACGGAAGTAGAACCAAACGGCCCCTTAGTTAATTGATTTTGAAAATTGTCAAATTTTTGATGATTGAGTAATGGGATCAGTTATTCTAATAGGTTCTTTTTCTTTATCTTGTACAGGTTCAGTGAATCGAAGAGGTTTAGCAATTAGCATAATGGATAGATTGCGATCTAGTAAGTAAAGGTGGATTGGATGAGGTTGGTTGTTCTGAGAATAAATGTCTTCTAATGATTGGATACTGAATTAAAGGTAAAGGTCTTAACTAAATTGGGTACCTACTTTTGCAACTTCATTAAATATTTGATCCATGTAAATTTTATCAGTATTTTTGAATTCAATACTATGATGAGAATTAGTAAGTGCATAACTAACTTGATAAGTTATTGAAAATGGGTATTGTCCTGGTATCATTAAATCATCTATATAAAATGTATATGCTATAGTAATAGTATCGTCTAAATTGGGTGATCTGAGTGGAGTGCCTAATTTTATTCATGTATTAAACATTATTTTTCCATATGCCAAATTTTCGTTCATGATACCTATGACTTGATCCTTAAGATTTTTCATTATTTCGTCAATAATTGCCATCCTTATTGGTGAATCTATACCATCTCGAAAAGTTGATTTTAATAATATTTGTATGGTAGACAATTGAATATATCATATTTTTGATCTCTTATCTTCAGGTATTTTTAATAACAGTTGATTTATTTTTCATGATGTTTCTGTGATAAAGATGTGATTTCGATCATTTTTGGTAGATCTAGTCGTTATTTGTGTATATCTATGTATAAGTTGTGTTTTTCGGTGATAAAGTTGATTTCTTTTGTGTTTTGTTATTTGTTGTTTGCAGTTTTTCTTCGTTTGATATTCACAATAACTGGTTTTTCTTTAGCCAGATTTGGTTTGGTATCTAGAGTACTGATATTTCTTTTGATTCAAGAAGAGAACAACTATTTCAAGTTGCCGCTTAGAAGGCGACAAAGATATGTTCTGGTACAAAGTTGTTTCTAATCCAGATGGTCTTTAGCTAATCCTTGATTCTGTTTTGAGTATCTGAAGTAGAGTTTCCAGCTCTTTTTGGTTTCAAAGCAAAGCTGGAAAAGAGAACTATACCAATATTTTATTAAATATGACTAGGCAAATAGTGTGCCAGCTTGGTGGTTGTCTACACCGTCTTCTCTGTTACTGCCATTAAGAGAAACGTTAGAGACTCCCATGTCCTTGTATGTACCTTACCTTATCTCTCTTTTTATTAAGTTAGTTTTTACAAACGCCCAGTGGTCCTCGATTCACGGGATAAACAACGACAATCACTCCTATTTTCGAGTATGTTTCTTGATTAAGCAATGTCTTTTACTGGGATGTTTCCTGAGTTTTGTGTTTTTTTTTAATATCAGCTTCTTTGTGTGATTTAAGGTTGAATGCTTTCATTTTGATCTCTTTTGTATTTGATATTGTTGTGTTTATGTCAACATTGAATTTTTATGCTTCTTGATCTTATGGTTTCATTTTTGGAGATCTTCTCTTGTTCTTTCACTTCAACATATCCCATTTGTCTGCTATGCCGCCATGGCTCTGGTAAGGCTTGGATCGGTATAATCTTATGAATGGTTATTTATTTACATTGCAATTGGTTTTGTTATACTTGTTACAATGGAATATCACAATTTTTTAAACAATAAATTGATGCATATAGCTGAATGTTCGATGATTTGGTGTTTTAAAAAAAACTCTTCACATTTGTATCTTCTTGAAAATTTTTCTTTTGTTAAAGTTCTAATTTTTGCTCCTTAGGTTAGGTTTTTGCTCCCTAGATTAGGTTATTATTAGTATTTTGTATTTGTATCTTTATTATCAATATTAAGTTTTTCTTATTATTATTATTATTAGTGATTTTTTTACGGTATTTATTTTGTTAACTTGTATCATTATTTTCCTCTCAACATCTGTGTGTGGGTCTACCGGAAACAGCCTCTCTATTATGTAGAGGTAAGGTTGCGTGCTATCAGACCTTCCCAGATCCTGCTTCATTGCGGGACTTCAGATTGAGTGTGACGATGATGATAACTTCTATAAAAAAAAGTGATATTGTAATATATGTAACATAATGGCTTATGAACCACGAGATGGCTAAACTGTACGTAGGAAAAAGGGTACAAGGCATAAAGGGACTAATATTATATGTATAATAGGGATCCATTAAAGTTGTAAGTTCTTTCATAATAAAAATCAACATTTCAAGAGATCTCGACATAAAATATTCTCTTTTTTTCTCAGAGGCATTTGATCGTTTCCTCTTTCTGTCGGTTCACAGTCGCAAAGAGCAATCAACTTGAATGCGAGTTTTTGTGGGCCTTCAAAGCATGACAAGTTATCGACATATATAAGACTTTTATATATAAGAACCGTTAGGAATATATACCGACAATTTCAGGAGAGCGTCAGGAGCTAAGGACAGAGTAGTGCTCCATGCAATTGCAAATGGAAACAAGATACAAAACACATGCTGTGGTTGAAAAATGTTTTTGGGGGGATTAACTGACATTCTGAGTTGGTGACAGGTGGGTGAGTATTGAAGAGACTTTGCATTTGCATGTGGCCTCCAACATGTCATGTGGCCAAAGTCGGCCCGTCCATTCTTGACCAAGTGCTCTTTGCTTGGAGTTGACGACGATTCTTTTTGGGACTCTTTATGATCATTTTGGAATCTGCATGGGAATTAACTTATGTCTAAGTTTATCAATTATCTGTTGGTGCTGAAAAGGTGCCTTTCCTTTTTCATTCTCCCCTCTAAACCATGCTAAGTTATTGTTATCAAATTTTTTATAAGAAAAATACTACAACCATTACCAATAAAATTTCAGAGTGTTTATAGTACTCATTTTGGATTATTAGGGCTTACCACATATACAAACTTAAATTAATCTCTAGCACCCTTTTTTGTTTAATGTCACATATACAAATCGATTTTGTAGGATTTTCTAGAAATTATTCTATTTCTTCCGGAAGCGGATGATTATTCTGTTAGATGTTTTTGACTTTTTTCATAAAATTGGACAACTTTTAATTGCATTTTTCGATTTTTCAATAATATATCAATTAAGTTACATAATATGATCTGGATAAAGATAATAAAATGACCCAATAAATGATCTAAATCAATAGGTCGAAATTTAGGTAAAAAATGGATTCTGATTAGTGTAGGCCAGACCCATATTTGGCCCGTGATGAGGAAGCCTGATATGAATGTTATATATGGAGGTTAAGATCTCCTACAGTTGCTCATATCATTCGTAAGCATAAAGATTCTCTAATCCTTTAAGAGAGCTTATATTTTGAAAAAACTGTGGAAAGACATTGACCGCGTTCCGGTGAGCATTTCTCGTGAAAACGATGGTGGATTCGCGCTCATTTCGACTTCAAAAAGCTCGTTTGAAGTTATGGAACTGAAATCAAGTATTTTTTATATTTTTTTCATGTATTCCCCTTTCACGTTCGATCTGGGATACGTAACTAAGATATCATTACGTGTAACACGTGGTATCAAAGCGGTGATGTGATCGGGTGGTTAAAAACGAAGATTTTTCAGTTTTTTTCTCCATAAGGTTTTCAGAAAGTTAACTTATATTTCTCGGTTTTTTTTATTGCATGAAAGTAGTATACATGAGTTTAGCCTTGAGAAATGGGGTGAAAACGAGCCCAAGTGCGCAAAAAATTGGCCCGAAACTCGCCCAGACAGTTGCTAGCGATGGTAACACCTGCACAGTGCAGGCGAGGGTGCCCCAAGGAATTTTGGGTACAATTTTGAGGTCCTAGAAATTCATAAAGTGATTTTTTTTCATTTTTCTGGATTTATTACATTAGTAATAAGTTAAAGTTTAACTCCAGAGAAGGAATTAAAGCATTATGAATCCAATTTCGAGTGAATTTTCATGCTTCGGGCATCACTTGAGGGAGATACTTCAAGTTTTCGTATCTCAAGTCTCATGTTCAGCGTTCGAGATTGCACGATAATTACTCGAAAAAAGTATTAAGACATTTTGAGGTCATTTTTTAGTGAATTTTTATGTAATGAACTTGCAATAAGGGAGATACATGAGGTCTTCGTGTCTCAGGCGGTCGGTTCAATGTTCGGTGACGCATGATAGTCATTCTAATGAGATTTTTTCTTTACGAAAGTCTGAAATAAAGTCTTCAGAGAATGTCTTTAGCATGAGTATGTGACAATGAGACTGTGCATTCGGGTTTAGCATTTATTGATGTTATATTGTCACATACCATATGCCCATAAAGAATGTGAGGATAACATAAAGACGTATCCCTTGTGTTTGTGGACTTTTTAAGTGTTGATGAAGATGTAGTCACCACAATGGCCTTTCGAGTCAGTATTTTGAATTATTCTGCTTACACGTTAGAGGATGTCTCTGGTCTCATGTTTGGTTATTCTGCCTATAGGGGTTGGCCTTACATGAAATTTTGAGATGTGCATAAAGACATTAAATAGAGGAAAGTCGTTGCTTGAATGATTTATTCATCCACAGGTAGTAGTGTCATGAGAGTTGATGGTTTACACTCTGATCGCTTTTATGTGGATGCCTAATTATATATATTATGCATTCAGCCCAAAGATATTTCATAACATGTGTGATCGAATTTTCGGTAAATACACTATTTAATGGCTTTGAGTATCGTTGTTATCTTACATTTGTGTTGATCTAAATATTGTCATTAAACAGTCACCTTTTCGGTCAACAATATCAGTGTCTCCATTGAAACTCTAATCGGTTTCAATATAAAGAAGTGGATAAATGATGTATTGAATGTTATGGAAATAACTGAGGTTGATATACCTATACGGACAGATAAAGCCATCTCTACCTACATCCATGAGATCGAGAGCTCATAAAACAGCTTACGCAACCTAGCATCGGTCTAACAGATTATGTCTTATGACCATTAAGAGATCCATACCTGACCATCTGCTTAGTGGACTTCCAGACATAGACATAGCGAAGGAATATTTTAGTAATGTCTCCCAGAGGTACACGATCTCACCTAATGTTGAGATAAGTGCCTTTATGAAAGAATTATTTTTCATGAGGTATATGGGAGAAAGATGAGTAATGGAATACATATCAAGAATGATCCATCTTCACAGTAGACTGAAAATGTGAATATTCCTCTTCCTGATATCTTCATAGTTCACCAGACTCTTAATACACTCCCTTTAAAGTTTAGTAATCTGGGGATGACATATTATTCGTTGGATGAGGAATGAGACTTCAATGCTTTGATGGCCCATTGTGTCTCTGAGGAGGAGAAACTCAAGCTTGCTACTTTTACAGCCCTCGACGAAACTAAAGGAAAGGCAAAGATGAAGCCCACTAAATTCAAAGGTAGAAAAACTAAATCTTCTCTACATACTGATGTTGGTCAATCCAGTGCTGGTAAAGTCCTAGGGATATAAAGAAGCCAACAATATAAGGCCTAGAAGGAAAGACTGTAACCACCAGGTAACTCCTTGGCTTATCAATTTATGAATCTAATTTACGATAGTCACATTACGCACGATGCATAGGTTCATATTCAGGATGGAGCCAAATAAAGGGGGGGGGGGGGAGGAACTGATGGTTGACAGCAATGAAAAAGTGAATGTAACATTTATAGGGGATGTATGTACTGAACCTTGCTGCAAGGTTCATTTTGGTTTTTACACGACACATTTTATATGTGATTTTTGTATTAATTTTTGAAAAAGAAGGTTAACATTTTGTATTTAATGCTTATGTTATACAATTGTTGTTTAATGCAAAACATAATGGTACAATTTTTTTGTCATATGGTTTGTATAGAATGTGTCTTACCCCAAATTAGATATATGCTTCTTTGTATCTTACTAAACAAGTCATGAAAAGAAGAATCCTGATGAATGAAAAGTCATACATGGTGTGGCATAAAGTGTAAGCTACATTTCCAAAGCTAGGGTTGAGAGATTGATTAAGGAACGCTTTCTCTTAATTTTAGATTATGATGATCTGGAAACTTGTGCTGACTGTTGCAGGGGTAAGTTGACTAATAAGGAAGAAGAGTCAACTTATGTTTCTGACTTGTTGGGTCTGATACATACGGATATCAGAAGACCTTATACTGTTGTATTGTGCAATTCTAATTGTGTTCTAACATTTGTTGATGATTATTCCCTTTACAGTTATATATTTTTGCTTAAAGATTGAAGGTTGAGAACTAATTAGGAAAATTCATCAAGATAGTCAAATTTGACCACGGAGAAGAATATTATGATAAACATGGTGTTTCAGAACTTGAAAAGGTCTGCTTGTTAGATATATGAAATCAATTAGAATAGTGACTTAATTCATTATGTCAGGTGGTCCTGAGCAAAATGGTGTGTTGCCAAAAGGCATAATCACACCCTAAAGGACTTAAAGAAGTCAATGCAGAACATGACTAATCTACCTGATTGTCTAGAAGTGTGAAAATTCAACTTTGCACACATTAGTGTATAGGCTTTCCCCACTGAGTTAGTACAGTTGCATACTTGTTACGCTCATTGCTATTTAGTAAGATATCTTAACATTGAAAAGCTACAGATTTTACTGTAAAGTAAGAGGGACCAGAATAGTGGAATTACAAACAACTAAGTTTCTAGAATATAACATCTATGATAATGGTGGGCCCTTTGACCCTTCGGATGATAACAAGGTGGATACTATAGTTATTATGTACCTGCTACTCATATAGTTAGATCCGGTGGATCTAGGTCTTTGTACCGTGTTTGTAAAGGAACATGAACTCATACTTATACACATAGAGGTTCTTAGGGGTACAAGATCTAATGCAATTGTGTAGATCTACTAGAGTGAGACGACCTGATATCCTATCTGATTACATAATCTATTAGGTGAATAAGACTATGATATTAGACATGTTACGAATCCAATTACTTATACAGAAGCTATTTCTAGACCCAATGCAAGTTTGTGGTGGGATGCAATGACTGATGAGATGCAAGCCATAAAGCATAGTAAGGTCTGAGAGCTAGTTGATTTGTAGCGAAATTACAAACCCATATGTTGTAAATAAAGTTTCAAGACCTAAAGGATTTTATGATAAAATTCAATAAGTTGTGGGTTCACTTAGTTGCCTGATGGTTCAATCAGGGAAAAAGGTTGACGTTAATGTTACTTTTTCTCTCGTATCCTTGTAGGATACATTTTGAGTGATTAAAGCAATTGTAGCTCATGATGATATAGAGTTACATCAGATGGCTGTCAAAACCGCTTTCCTGAATAAAGACCTTTATAGAGAAGTCTATATGGTACAACCTGAAGGATTTCAGGATCTAGATGGAACTAAAATGGTTTGTACGTTAAGTAGATCAATATATGATTTACATCAAACCTCCCGAAAATAATACTTTACAGTTGATAAAGTTTTTACCTCTTTTGACTTCATGGAAAATAAAGTTAAAAAGATGCTTGTAGCAAAGTTATCTTCCTATTATTGAATGTGGATGATATATTGCTCACGTCAAATTACTTAACCATGTTGTGTGAGGTTAAGTAACTTTTGGTCAAGAACTTTGACATGAAGGACCTTAGAGTAACATCTTTTGTCCTAGGTATTTAAATTTACCAGGAAAAATCTCAGCACTCATCAGACCTCTCACAGAGTGTATACAATGAGTATGTGTTACAAAGATTTAATGCAGTTAACTGTAAACTTGTTATAACATCTATCTCTCATAGTGAGAAATAATCTTTGGCACAATATCCAAAGAATAAAGTAAAGAGATAGGTTAAGAGGAATGTTTCGTATACTAGTACGGTTAATAGCTTGATGTATGCTCGGGTAAGTACTAGGCGAGACATTGCATTTCTTGTTAGACTATTTGGTCAATATTTGGTTAACCCAGGTGTAGATCATTGGAATGCAATCAAGCAAGTGTTGAGATACTTAAAGAGAGTCAAGGATTATATGTTGATATATAGCAAAGTCAACATACTAAACCTCGCAGGAAATTCAGATTCAAATTTTAGCAACGTGTTCAGATGATTGAAAGTCCACTTAACGTTACATTTTTTATGTTTGCAGATGGTATAATTTTGTGGAAGAGTGTCAAGTAGACATGAGTGACTTCCTCTATCATGCATGCAAAGTGTATGTTATGGGGCTGTTTCATAGATGGTTTAGCTCATAAACATAATTTCTAAGTTATCTGTGGTTGATTCAGTGGCTAGACCCATTCAGTTGTATTGTGATAATCTTGCTGCTATGTTGTTTAGTAACAACAAAGAATATCACAGGGTCTTAGCATTTGAAGGTCAAATATTTGACCATAAAGGAGTTGATAAGGAAAAGGTGACATTAAGGTTTGGAGCATTTAAGGACTGAGGAAATGTAAGTTAATCCTTTAACTAAAAAATATTGTCCACTTGTGATTGTGAGACAAGTATACAATATGGGTGTTTTGAAGTCCTTAGACACTTTATGGGATCATTATGTTTGCTCCATGTACATTTATACATTTGATGTATTATGATAGTATGGTGTTCATCAATAAAAATGATGATAGTTTATCCTCAGTAATACGTGTTATTATACATTGTCATAATACGTATGAAAGTCTTAAGATTTATGTCAATCTTAAGCATTTAAAGGTCATTGGGCATATGTACAGATTGACCTTGACCCTATGTCATTTAGACACAAATAGTTTTATACGGATATCCATAAAGTTTGAAATGACATAGGGGGATATAAGTTTGTCATTCCATAAAGGTTTTCTAATACAGTTTAGCTTTCAGTTAGAGAACATACAAGTTTTCTCTGATGCAGTTTAGCATTTAGTGGGAGAAAACAAGTTTTCTCTAATACTGTTCAGCATGCGGTGAGAGAAAACAGGATTTCTTCAATGTAGTTTAGCATAAAGTTGGAGAAATCGAGACCTACAAATGAAGATGATATAATTTAGATCATACAAGTGTCATCTTAGTTTGCCACACTTCATTTTCCCATTCATGCTAGTGAGGTATTAGATATGCGTGATTGTATTGGATCTGCATCTCATATGACAAATGCATTTGATACTTTTCAGTATCAAAAGCTTTACAAGTCGGAATGATGGATTTTCTTTATGTTTGGATCACATGTTTTGTTTTTAAACCTAGTCAACTAAAACAATAGCGTGACTTAACTGAGTTTTAACTGTTTTAAACTTGATTCAATACCGCAATTAAGTATTGTTCAAGGGGGAGAATGTTGGATATTTTTTTGCTTTTCCTATAAAGTTGGACAACATTTAATTACATTTTTTAGTTTTTTTCAATAACTTATCAGTTAAGTTATGTAATTTGATCTGGATAAATATAATAAAGTAGCTTAATAAATGATCTAAATCAATGGGTCGAAGCCCGTGTAGAAAGTGAATCCCGATCAGTGTGAACCGGACCTATATTGGGCCTATGATGGGGAAGCCAGATATAGATGTTATATATAAATGTTAAGTTTTTCGGTCGTTGCTCATATCATTCATAAGCATAAGGATTCTCTGACCCGTTAAGAGAGCTTACGTTTTGAGAAAACTGTAGAAAAATATTGACTGCATCCTGGTGAGCATTTCCAGTGAAGATGGTGGTAGATTTGCGCTCATTTCGGTTTTAGAAAGCTCGTTTGAAGTTATAAAACCGAAATTAGGTATTTTTCTCATTTCTTCGTTTATTGCCCTTTCACGTTCGATTTAGGATACGTAGCTAAAGTATCGTTACGTGTCACATATTCATCTCCTTCTCATCTTCGATGAAAAGCCGGGACATTTAGGAACATTCACAAAGGTAGTTAGGGAATCATTTTGAATCTATCTCTACTTGTTCCATCTTTTGTTTGTATTTAATGTTTTATGATTCTACCAGCACTCTTCAAATAGGAATTAATTTTTTGAAAACTCTTTTTGTAAGAAACAGAGAGATGAATTAATCAACTCATCAGTTCGAATCCTAGGATAATACAGTCCTAATTCACTAGTTATTCGAAACGCTCTCTAAATCTAAAAAAAAAACCAACTTAATGCCAAAGTCCTAACCAAATGCATTTCTTACTATCTCTTACAGAAAATGCATTTCCCCGAAGAAAGAGAAACTTTTCAAAGTCCAAAGTTAGTCTCTGTTTGGTTGAGCTTATATCGGTAGAGCTTTTATCAGTAGATTTTTTTTCTTTAAATCTTTTCTGAGAAGAACTTTTCTAAGAAGCCAGTTGACTGTTTGACTATCATTTAAAAAAGAGCTTTTTGAAAGAGCTTCATACAGTGGATTGTTTGACAACATAAAAAAGTACTTTTTAATTTTAACTATATTTGATTTTGTAATAAAAATTATTTATGTATATAAAAATTATTTAAAATATATTAAATAATATGCAAAGAACAATATATTAATTATTATAAAATTTTAAACCATATGAAACATAAATTAAAATATATTTAACCAAATTTTTTATATAGATTATAACATAAGTAAACTAATATAAAAATAAATATTAAAACATATAAAAAAGTCAAATAATATTATATAAGTCTCAAAATAAATATCTAAGTTGAGTAAATAATTAAATACATAATAAACAGAAAGATAAGTTTGTGAGTATTGTGAGAATTATGTGTAAAACATAAGGATAAAAGGGACTAAAAATAGACTTATTAATTGATCTGAAAAATTTATCAAAAAATATTCTTTTTGAAAAACTCTCAATTTAAGCTTCTTAAAAAACTGTATTTTAACTGAAAAAAATCATATTTATTAAAAAAGTACTTTTTTATTTTACAGTTAAATATTTATTTAAAAAAATACTTTTGTAATTAAAAAAAGTACATATTAACTTTTGAAAAGATCATATAATCAGATACTTGGACTCTTCGCAAGAATAGGATGAACCCGTGAATTGTGCATACTACAGCGGTGGAATTAATACTTGAAATCCGGAGTAACGGATCTACCCATCTCAAGCGTGGGTTGGCTATTGTTTCACATAATTGACAAAGCACTATTAGTGATTAGACAAGTCGGTAGTGCACAATTATGGCACCAACCTCCCTCCCATATTGCATCTCACTTTTCGATTTCCATAATCCTACATTCCACACATACTAGAGCAATCTCCTGTGCATATAACGTCAAAAAGTTTACTAATACTAAAAGTAGAAGTACTATTGTCGTCAACGATCATAAACTAGTATTAAGTGTTAATGTTCCTTGAAGGCCATTCTTGTTTCTAAATCAGACATTAAGGTGTTTTAGATTAGGCGTCACGAGAATAAATGTACCTACCTGTTAGCGCGTAATTCTATTCATTATGTCAGATTTCATCTATGGGTTGATATGCCTGATATGTTGTTTCATGTTGATATTTATTCTCGTCGCTTTTAATCATATTATCTTTCTATAAACAAAAGACTTAACCTAATGGAGATGAATACCCGTAAATTAATGATTTAGAAAATCAAAGAATATACCTATATATTTGATTAAAAATGAAACAATTAAAAGACAAAAGAAAGAATCGGTAGATCTAATCAAATCCTCTTCCTGAAGACAACTTCGGTATCCAAGCCGAACCCATCAACATTCCTAACCTCCACCAGCTTGGAGACTCTGAACAGCTCGGTTAGTGGCCCCACACTGTACAGATCATTGGCCGAGTACTTATCAGCCCGTCGAGATAAGGCCACGTGTAAGACGCAAACTCCACCGGGCTTCAGCGTCCGTTCGATCTCTCCCACAAATTTCCACGGGTACAGCGCGTGGTCGAACACGTTCGAGAACTCGAAGTCAAAAGTTGCGTTCTCAAACGGCTGTGCATGGAAGTCTCCGGCCACCACGAGCGGCGGGCACGGCACCAAGTCCATTCCGACCGAGTCCGCCACCCCTATCCGCCGCAGTGCCTCCACCTCCTGGCCGACGCGGGCCCCGATGGAGAGTGCCCGCGAGGTGTTCGACAAAAGGTTTCTTTGCTTCAACGACTCGAAGAAATCCGAAAAGACTCGAACTTTGCGCTCCCAGTCGCGAGTTTTCCATAGCTGACGGAGTTTTGGGTCAAGGGTTTTGTTCAGTTGGCGTTGGATGTAGACGCTGTAGTTGGTATATCCAGGTCGGATTCGGATCCCATCTTTCTTGGTCGTGCTGGGAATTGGGGTTGTCGTTTTGGAGGTGTTTCTACGGTGAAGAGGGGTAGTGGTGGCGAGGAAAGCGATAACGGCGAGAGAGAGGAAAAGAGAGAGTAGAAAAGGTTTGAGAAGAAGGGGTAATTTGGGGATCAACATGGTAATTTTTGAGCTTATCTATCAGTTGGAGAAAGAGAGCTTGAATGATAAAAGGTGGGTGTGGTTGGTCCTATTTGTATGGCGCGTTGAGAGGCAAAATGGAGGAGGATGATTATGACTGCTGTGATACAAGTTTCCGTCACATGTGTGGACTACTGGATTTTGTATATATGGATTGGGTTTTTATGATAAAGGTATGGGCGTGGATTTGTGAGATTACGGCGAGAGAAGGGTTTTGGAGTCAAATTGTCAAACACCTTGACGTCCTCTTTCTTAGCTGTAGTTATGTTCTATTCCCAAAACAAACAAGAGATACGTAATCAGATGTGGGGGTATGGAGAATGAGAAGCCACGAATTGATGTTGACATTCACATGCAGTGCACTTAAGAGCTGCCCGTCCGGGTAGCTCGGTTAGCAATCTAGTAAGATAATTTGGGACAAAGATCAAGGTTTGATTCCTAATAACAGGAGCGCATGGGTCGCTCTATTAGGTGGTCGACCGAGATCAAACTGTAGTTTAACCTCTTACCATCTGGTCGGGTTCAGGTGTAGGGACAGCTGGAGTGGCTGATTCCACCTTTTAGGACAAAATGACCTCTCTCTTCGGAAATTGTAAATTAGATAAGGGCATTGTAAATAGAATTCTATTAATTAATTAAATTATAAGGCTGTACGTCTTTCATACATACTCAACATTAGTACGAGCAAGTACATATGTAACGGAACTAAAGTATCTAATATGATTTTTTTTAAACGGAGGAGCTCACAATTGTTATCTTTTAGAAGTGTACGGGATAAACATTTAGATTGAGGTGATAGTTTGTAAATTATATTAATTGGGTATTTTTTACTAAACAAGTCCTGTACGACAGGCTCAATTAAAAAAGTGTAGGTAGGAAGATTTAAACCAAGAACCTTGGGGCCCTATTCTCTCCACTCCATCAACTTAAGGATATATGTTTTTTTTAAAAAAATTGGGTTTGTTTGGATATTCAAAGCCTAGTGGACTCTATAAGCATCCAGGATTGTATGATTTTGCCTCCCGAGCTTCTGTCCGTGACTATGTATATAATGCAAGTGAATTCATCTTACCATCCCTAAGGACCAATTCGCTAGCTTCGAGCTACAACTCGATAGGTCATTCTTATTTGTTGGATAGGCACGTTTGATTGAATTAAATGTCACGTCCTTCTACTCTAGGTGAATATTTTTGGAAGAT
This sequence comes from Erythroxylum mucronatum, assembly GCA_027563825.1. Classification (NCBI taxonomy): domain Eukaryota; kingdom Viridiplantae; phylum Streptophyta; class Magnoliopsida; order Malpighiales; family Erythroxylaceae; genus Erythroxylum; species Erythroxylum mucronatum. The sequence continues at coordinate 28,127,917 of JAOSBP010000006.1, read as the reverse complement.
GTTACACAAGATTCTACTCATTGTATATATTGGAGCTCCCACAAATTCTTATCCCAAAACATCATCAAATCAATTGAAAGGCTACTAAGCTAAAATGAAATAGACTGACATATGCCTCCCCAAAGAAGAAGGTGGATTGAACATTTCTTCAATCAATACTACAAACCATGCACTCATCCTTAAAAGATTGTGGTGGATATTGGCAGATAAAAACTCACTATGGATCAAATGGTTACACTCATATTTTCTCAAAGGTAGATGTGTTTGAGAAATTAGTAAAAGTACCTCACACTCACACTTTCTAAACTAGTTACTGAAACTAAAGGATATGGTACACACTGATATGTCCCATCAGCTCTTGGGTCAGGCTGGGTTTGGGCAGCCAGGCCCAAGGCTCAGTCGACCTAGAAAATGGGCCCAAAGCCAGGTCAACCTAGTCCTGTCCTGTTGATTTCAGGTCAGGCCGGGCCCGATTGCCAATCCTAAATAATTATAATTATGATTTATTTTTATAATAATAAAAGACATCAATCACATTTTAAATCTGTATTTACTATTTTTATGAGGAATTTAAATAAAACACGTGAAATACTCATAAAATGTCATACATATAAACATACAATTTAATATGCATCTATATCGTATCAAGTATATATAAAACGTGCAATTTATTGTGAAAATATGATCAAATTATATGCATAAATAATTAAACTTTGTTTAATTTTAGCAATTGATATAATATTCATCATCTCAAATAATATTTCTAACTCTTTGGATAATTCAATTATATTGATCATTGATGCTTAAGTAAATTAAATTCATATTTCATAAAATTTAATGATTTGAAATCAATTTTCAAATTATCCTAACTCCTTTAATGAATTTATAAGTAAATAATTTTCAATAAATTACTCTTTTTACTTATTAATAATTAAAAAAAATCCTTTTATCCTAATCATTATAACTGCAAAAACGTTCACCTTAAAAAGTTTTTACACAAACATGTTAAGAGAATTCTATAAATGGTGTACAGAAGGGTAAGTGAGGAGTGTTATCTCTAAAAGAGCCTAAGCATATTTATTATAAGATTTTTAATTTTTAGTAATTTAACTAAAATATAATTATAATTTTAGTTAAAATTTAATTAAAATTATATTTAATTCTAATTAAATACCAATTGAACTCAAATAAGATTTAATATGTAATATTAGTCCTTAATTATCAAATATTTTACATCTGATCCTAAAGTTTCTCAAATTTTATAATCAAGTTTAACTTCGTTAAATTACCTCCTTTTCTATTTAACCATTTATATGTGTGAACCAATAGGTTTTTAAAATTGTTGACAATGAATAAATTATAACCATATCACATATATGATTAGATAAATTAAACTTCTTTCATTTATCTTTAGTTGTGTAATTAGATAATTTATAATTATAGATCAAGATTGGTATTTGACAACATATCATGACTACCAAAATATCAAGAATATTATTATAGTTTTGACTAACCTTTCTATATATAATTTTTTTATATAATTCAATTCTTTCATCATAATATATTCTTATCAGGATAGACTATGAAATTTAATATCTACTTTATACAAGTCTAATTAAATTTGTTCTTTAACATTAGTAACTAATTCTTTCAATGATATTTCAAAAATATTTTTAAATTTTCATTCCATGTTAGTTAAGGATTTTTTATATCAATATTAATATAGAATAATGGAACATTTTTTTAATTACTTTAAGGTAATAAATCTTGTATTGATCACTTAACTACCTCTATATAATTTAACTATATCCAATTAACACCAAATCAGCTATCCTTAGCTAGTATAAATCCTAATTAGTATTAAAACATAACAATTCTTATATAAGATAATTTAGAGATCTCAAGTCAAATGATCATATATATAATCATTATAGTGAGAATTTCTATAGACATACAAGTAATATTATAAATAGAATTCTAATGTTATATAAGTTTAATGAATTTGTTCTCTAACGAGCATCTACTTATTTATTTATCTTCACACTTTATGATATTGACTACTTCCTAATAAGGGAAAAAATAATATGTGCTAATTTTTTTTTCTATTAATGTCCAATCATAATAGAGCAATGAATAAGAATAATTTAAAATAATATTTAAATGCAATAAGAGAGCGAGCCTTAGAGCAACTAGTAAAGTTATTCTTTTGCGACATTTTAAGTTCGAGTCACAGAAACAACCTCTTTGTAAAAATGCAAAGGAAAGCCAGCGTACAATTGATATTCCTACCCTTGTCATTTACAAAATATATTTATCTTATGGACTTTTGGATAATACTTAAATGTAAGGTAAATCTTATAATTATGATTTCATTATAATTTTATTTTTAACATATATTTATCTCACATAATTCATCTTATGCATTTTATTTAATTGAAAAATGCATAGGATAAAAATATCTTTAATTAACTATATCATAAAGTTATAACCAACTGAATGGTTGTAGAGCTTAAACTAATATGTTATAGGATTCTATATTTCTTATGTATACAGGGATCCATCATACTTTTTTTCTTATGTATACAGGGATCCATCATACTTTTCTTAGTGCTAAAAGAAATTTTATTTTCACATTTTTCTCATATTTACCCTACTTATCACATAAGAGAGTTGGCGAGGATAAGCACCCTTGGTTTGTTTGTCTGCTTCCAAAGTGAAGTAGTCTTTAAGATATCAAATTCATGTATGTTTTAACCATAAATCATATGTAACCTCATTTTTCTTCTTCTCTTTTATTTTATGAAAGATAACAGAAAGTGAAAGGACGAATACAAGCAGTTTGCCTAGCTCTTCCTTTAGTGATATTAGGTTTGTAATATTAAGATTAGTGAGCCTAAACAAGTGAGGTCTATTAGCATATAATCCATCATCCTTGTTACTATTAAGATCCTTACTAGGCCTTCTTTTCAATCTACAAATCTCAAACCTAACAAGATATTGAGTTTTGTGAAGGGTAGCTTCTTAACCTTAAAAATCAATTTAAACAAATTTAGTTTTGTCAAAGTGTTATTAGAGCTTGATTCTGGCAAAGTTGATGTTGAGTTATGATAGAAGAATGCATTTGGGGGTTATTGTCAGATAAGCAAGCCTTTGACAAATCTGATGAAGAAGAATGCATTTGCATGAACTTGGGAGGCAACAAATGCACTTATGGCTCTAAAGAGTACTTTAACATCAGCTCCAATACTGACTCTACCAAATTTCACTAAACTGTTTGTCTTGGAAGCAAATATGTTGTAAAGAAATAGGGGTGGTGATTATGTAGGAGAGCCATTAAAAAAAAAGTACTTCTTTAATAGATATAACTTTTTTGGCAGCCAAAATATAACTTTTTAAGAAATTTGGAACTTCTAAAAAAAGCTCTCAAATGGCTTTTTTTTGTAAATTTTCAGATTAATTAATGAGCCTATTTTTTAATCTCTTTTATCCTTATATTTTACACATAATTTTCGTAATACCCACAAACTTATCTTCACATTTATCTTGCAAAGTCATCTTCTCTATTACAATAAAATGCATAATTTATTATATATTTAACTATTACTCAACTTGAATATTTATATTGAAATTTATATAATATTATTTGGTTTTTTTATATGTTTTAATATTTATTTTTGATATTAGCTTTACTTATGTTTTAATCCATATAAAAGAGTTGGTTAAATACATTTTCATTTATGTTTCATATAGTTTAAAATTATATAATAGTTAATATATCGTCAAACAGTCTACTTTATAAAGTTCTTTCAAAAAAGTTTTTTTTAATGACAGTCAAACAATCAATTAACTTCTTAGAAAAATTCTTTCTAAAAAATATCTAAAAAAATTCTACTAATATAAGCCCGACCAAACAGACGGTGCGTTTGTTGACTTTGTCGCCAACATCATATAAAGCAATCAACGGATCACCATAGAGCAGAAAAGGAGTTCCAGGTGGATAATTTGGCCTATATCAAGTTGCACCCTTACCGACAGTATAATATGCAATATCGATCTTTTTTAAAAATTAGCATCATACCAATGGCGTATCATAAATGAGAGAATATGCTACCACATGTTTGATGAGGTAGGCTTATACTACACTCCTCGAGTGTCCGCCTTTCTATCTTAAGGTAATGTTCAAAAAGAAGAGGAGAAACACTTTTGCAATCCAATTTAGGGCGGGATGCGATTCTCATCAACCAAATATAATATTTATAGTTTTTCTGGTGCGTTGACCGAGCAAAATGAACGTAGTACAATAAAAGTTGTAAGCTGTACTTGGGAGGAAGTTATTGTCTATCATTCACCTCTATGGTAGAATCAATTAGGAGGCCGAGAAGCGGTGATTCACCCTGTGACAGATGGGTAGGACTTGTAGTTTAAAGGATTAAAGCATGTGACTATGAACCACAGCGTCGGAGGTTCGAATCCCTCCTTGCATACAACCAACCAAAAAAGAGAATCTTTCTCTTGGAAGATAGAAAAATCATGATCAAGACAGCAGACCCAATACATGAACAACAGTCCTAAATTTGAAGTTCAATAAGCAATTCTTTCATATGCCAAAAGCTGACAAATTATGTTTATATTCACTTCACAATCAAATATTAAACTTCAAACTTGAATTCATTTTTACGAT
>JAOSBP010000006.1:28111922-28123136 GCA_027563825.1 Erythroxylum mucronatum | reverse complement strand
AACTTCTAACATTAATTTTAAATTTCAATAACAATATCTAAACCATTTAATTAAAAGTTCCAACTTTATAAAATTAATTAATTCATTTTATGTTCCTGTACCAAATCAAGCTGACCAAGAATTTTCCCTTTCACAACAGTAAGTGCATCTTTGAATTCTCTTCTAACATATATGATTAGAAACAAAAAATAGATCTTTAGTTAATAAATAATTTTGATCTTAACCCATACACCTTAACCCATAACCCGTGATACAACTCTCGTGAGGCTTATCGGTGAAAAATACCATAAGCCTATGAGTCACAACAAGAACTTGTTTTATAGATTCACAGGTGTAATCTTTGGTTATTAATTCAATTGGTTAATACTTAGGGGATGTTATGTAAAGTTTAGATGTTCTGTAAACTTTGGCAAACATGAATGATACTAACTATGGAATCACTGTTTAAATTTAATAGTTTTGCAAAAATGAGTAATGTTGATAGATCTTCAATGTATAAACGATTAACATCTGATGGTTTCGTTAATCCTGAGTTTGTTTTGGGAGTTGAAGCTTTTATTCATTATGCATGTTCTCAACCTACATATATGCAATAGGTCGCTAATATGGAGATCAACAAGTACCAGGAAATTGAGGTAATAAGGGGACTGGGCAACATTTGGAACACTTACAACAAGTGCTATAAACGTTAAGGCTTCATCAGTTATACGTTAAGATGTACGATATCCTCATAAAATACAAGCACTATATGATTGGCTAGAACCAAAAAGAATTAAACAACTTTGGGGGTTCTTAGGTTTGTGTGGCTACTATGGAAGATTCATTAGGGGTTATGGTCAGATAAGCAAGCCTTTGACAAATCTGATGAAGAAGAATGCATTTGCATGAACTTGGGAGGCAACAATTGCACTTATGGCTCTAAAGAATACTTTAACATCAGCTCCAATAGTGACTCTACCAAATTTCACTGAACTGTTTGTCTTGGAAGCAAATATGTGGTAAAGAAATAGGGGTGGTGATTATGTAGGAGAGCCATTTAATAGCATCTGTTAGCAAAATGCTTTTAGCAAACGTGGCTTCCTAAATTGATTGAGTCTGATAACTTTGTCTCCAACATCTTATAAAGCAATCAACGGATCAGCATAGAGCAGAAAAGGAGTTCCAAGTGGGTAATTTCGCCTATATTAAGCTGCACCCTTACCGACAATATAATATGCAATATCGATCTTTTAAAAATTAGCATCGTTATTCTTTATACCTTTTAAGGTTCTTAAACGCATCATACCAATGGCGTATCATAAATGAGAGAATATGCTACCACATGTTTGATGAGGTAGGCTTATACCATACTCCTTGAGTGTCTGCCTTTCTATCTTAAGGTAATGTCCAAAAAGAAGAGGAGAAACACTTTTGCAATCCAAATTAGGGCGGGATGACATTCTCATCAACCAAATATAATATTTATAGTTTTTCTAGTGCGTTGACCGAGCAAAATGAACATAGTACAATGAAAGTTGTAAGTTGTGATTGGGAGGAAGTTATTGTCTATAATTCGCCTCTATGGTAAAATCAGTTAGGAGGCCGAGAAGCAGTAATTTACCCTGTGAGTCTGTGACAGATGGTAAAATCAGTTAGGAGGCCGAGAAGCAGTAATTTACCCTGTGAGTCTGTGACAGATGGGTAGGACTTGTAGTTTAAAGGATTAGAGCATGTGGCTACGAACCACAGTGTTGAAGGTTCGAATCCCTCCTTGCATACAACCAACCAAAAAAGGAATCTAGAATCTTTCTCTTTGAATATAGGAAAATCATGATCAAGATAGCAAACCCAGTACATGAACAACAGTCCTAAATTTGAAGTTCACTAAGCAAATCTTTCATATCCCAAAAGCTGACAAATTATGTTTATATTCACTTCACAATCAAATATTAAACTTCAAACTTGAATTCATTTTTACGATTTCTTGCACAAGAATTTTGATTGACCTTAATTGCCTTTTCGTTTCACATCGACGCGACAAGCTCTTCCATCGATCATATGGCAATTCATCGAAAGATCTATACACTAGAATGGTACTTTCTGCATCGGAGAAATTACAGTAAACGCGTTCTCATCATAAAGAAATCGACCTAAAAACACATGGTTATGTGATTCCTTAAAAAGTATCCTAATAAGGTGTATCCTATCTTTTTTGGCCAGACCTCGTTCCCTAGGATTGATTCAGCGCTGGTTGAAGAATAGAGCCTTCAAATAAACCATGTTGTGACCTGAAGCATCATTGTCAAAGAAACTTGCACTTGCTTATGCCACTTCGTTCAGAGTATAACCTTATGCTACAAGACCACTGAGACCGCGTTTGATTTTGAAGACTCCGGTACTCTGACATTAGTCTTCTGTTCATTTGGTTTCAAGCTGAGCCACGGATCACCCAGCAGTGCAGCCGGAATCATCAAGACTGCTAGATCAATTTATAACCTTCACCAATTTCAGCTACTTTGTAGTGCAACCATGTATGTGATGTTATCCGCCCATCAATCCTGTGAAAACTCATGCCATAAGAGTGATTGCTCAGTTTTTATCTGGTACCCCTAATAGCTCCACAGCATTCAGGGAACAAAGTAGGTAGCTTCAAGCTCATCAACTGAATAACTGGCTTAACTGACACAGAAATTCTCTGTTGAAAAATGAAAAATTGTATGCATTTGAAGTGAGAAATTAGTAGGAAGATCAATCCCTTGTACATTCATACTTATCTGATTAAGTAAGCTGCCTACCTTCGTTCAGCTTGTGTGGATGCTAACTGTGAGGAATACAAGAAAGACCACAACACAGTTTAGACATAGCCACTGCTTTAATCATGTTGGACTTTGCTGCATCCAGTAACGGGTCAGCTTGGAGGGCTTTGTCAAAGCAGAACTTCGCTTCCTCCCATTTGTGCTCTGCTATGAATACAAGACCAAGATTGTTGAAGGCCGGAGCATAGCCAGGCTGCAGTTCAAGTGACTTTGCAAACATTGCCTTAGCTCGATCATATTGCTTTTGTTGCCTGTATAAATTTCCAAGGTTGGAAAATATTGCATGTGCTTGTTCAGTAGTTGCACATGCCAAAGCCCGCTTGTAGACATCTTCGGCTTGAGAAGATTCCTCCGACAATTGCAGTGAGATACCTACCCATCATATGCATAAGGGTGCCACATAAAAGAATATATATAAAGACGTTAAAGAGCATGAATCAGCACAAACCAAGGTTTGACCATGCATAGCTGCAGTCTTTCATCCGGGCAACTGAAATTTTGAGATACTTCTGTGCTGTTTTAAATTGTCGGGAGCAGAGATAATGCAAGCCAAGCTGGTGCCATTGCACCCCATCATCTGGATCTTCAGCAATTGCCTATTTCACATACATGACTCATGAAGTGTTTTGGTGTGAAGTAGGGTAAAAGCCTCGGACACTCCTTGTGATTTGTTTGATTCATAAAAATTCCTTATGATTTTTTATTCTCAAAAAAGCCCTCGTACTTTATTAAATAGACATATTCAACCCTTCTGTTTTCAGTAAAAAAAAATTGATAGATACACCACGTATCAATTCCGCCTAAAAAGTTGACCCAAAAAATCAACAAAAAGGGTGTGTATGCCCATTTAACAAAGTACGTGAACTTTTTTCTGAAAACATAAAGCTGTAGGAAGTTCTTTAAGAATGAGTCAAATTAGAAGGGAGGTCAAGCTAGTACAAATATGTTTTCCTTCATCAGATGGGGTCGGTGGAGAAAGACTGAAGAGCCATACCAAGAGAAATGGATGAGTAAGTAAACGTACCATCAATTCCAACACCAAAAACGGCATGGTATTTTGCTTTTTAATTGAAACATAATTACCTCAGAAAACTGAAATAACCATACTAGTTCTTGTATTACTGGATTAAATGCCTATTTTGATATTTCCAACATGAGGAATAAAATAAAACGTACCAGTATTTCTGGAAAAACAAATGGAGACCGACAAATTTACCTGTTTTAAACTTAGGTGAGCATGTTCTTCCACCTCCATCAACTTTTTCTGCTCTGTGTCAAAGGCTGCTGCGATCTCATGTTGAGCCTTGTGAACCATAGCTAGTCCTGCCCAAGCAATTGGAAGATCGATCGGAACAGAGTCTCCTTCTCTTAATATTGAAGCCATTTCATTTCCAGCCCAAAAAAGCTGTTCACTGGGATCCTGAGACCTTTCTGCATCCTTGACTCTATGAACTGCCACAGCATATCGTGTAGACATGCAGTTTGGCTCCAATTTCACAGCCTGAAAAATGATAGAACCAATATAGGACCATTATAACCTCAAGACGACCAAACAAGTCCTTGCATTCAAGACTTGGCAAGAATTTCCCGAGAATAAAAAATAGGAGTCAGCATTCTACGGAAATTATTGATAATCATTGGAATCACCAAATAGCTCCTTTTATCCTTTTTTTTACATTTTTTCTTCTAATAATGGTGAGGCAGGCATGAAAAATAATCAACAAATAAGTAATAAATGACAACAATAATGAATCATGAATACCTTCTCCAAGCACTTTCCAGAACTTTTGTGGTCCCCAGTCATGTAATATGCATAGGCGAGATTTGCCCAGCTGTGGGGTGCTCTGGGATCAACTTTTAATGCAGCTAGCAGACATTCCTTGGCAACATTAACAGCTTCAAACTGATCTGTTGAAGCACCTTGACCAGCATGTGCCCCAGCACCTGAGTATTTTATAAGAGGAAGGCTTTAATCCAGAAGTATATGTTGAGAAAGAGGATATATTCACATCAACCACAGAATTCATTAGGCTGAAGAATTTACATTAAACGTATGAATTCCAAAGAATATGGCATCCAAAATCATCACAAAACTCTCACCTGCAACCACTGAACCAGATTTAGACAAAAGAAGGGCAGCATAATTGATTAAGGCAGTAGGATGATTTTGATCCTTCAGAATGACATCTTGAAAGCATTTTCCTGGCAAGTCTGAATTCCCACTGCAAGATGAAGTAGTAACTAACAGTTTAAAGATAAAGCACAACAGGAAACCTTAAGGAACATTAAGTAAAGACCTAAATTGATGAGTAGTTGAGCACACAAAAAGAATACCAATCTCCTACCTTAGGAGGTAGGCAATACCAAGATTTGCCAGGCAGTCGTAGTTGTTGGGATCAAAGGACAACACAGCTGACAGAACTGAGATAGCACTCTACTAGAGATAATCCCCCACGTCAAAACATAAAAAAGCGGAACTCACTATCTATGAAACAGCAGCGAAAAGACTAGATCGCCATACCTGTAGACGCCCAGATTTAACAAGTAATAAACCCAGTGTGTTCCAAACAGATGCCCGTCTAACATCCAATTGCATAGACTCTTTTAGCTTAGAAAGAATATCCTCAACCTCTTCGGCATCAAGTTCTTTGTCCTTAACGTTTTCAGCAGAATTTTCGAGTAGAATACACTACAACATTTCATTCACAACATAATCTACCATAATCAGAAACCATGAAAAATTCGAGCTCTTCTCACAATTCAAAGTAACCTTACCCAAAATAAAAAATAAAAAAATTAAGCACCTGTGCGTGGTGAATTTGAACCAAAGAAAGCAACTCGGGTCTAGAGACCTCCGCCTCACAGCGGAGCAATATCTCTTCCGCCTTCTCATAAGCCCAAACTGCCTGAAGAAAGACTCGCATTAAACAAATGATCAACGCGACGCACAGAAGATTATCCAAACTTTAACCAATTAAGGCCAAGATTCGAAAGTCACCTTCTGCGGTTGGCCCATTCTCTGGTACATGAGGCCAAGCATAAAATGAACATGAGCATTTTTAGGCATCTTCCTCGCAACCTGAACCAAACCCTAGCAAACAACAAAAGAACTAATCAAGCAACGCACTAACACATACAAGAAAGTAATCAGTAAACTATAAAGCGGCGACTTACAGTTTTGAGACTGCTAACTTTCTCCTCGCGCGAAGAGCTAGGGCCAAGTCCGCTCTGATCGTCACCATCAGCTCCATAATCAAGAAAACCCTCCACTTTGCTGTTTCTCGCTCGGCACTTTCCCGATTTGTTCGCTTTTTTTACTTCAACTACCATCATGTCACCATCCTTGCACTTTAAGTTGTTTTTATCTCCAAGTTGGTTGCCGTCGGTTTCGGGAGGATTCGCGTTGAGATCAGCGAGAACAACAGGTTGAGCCGTCTTCGAGCACTCGTCGGCGATGCTTCCTCCGGTGACCGGTTCTGATTTTACAGATATGGGAGCTCCCGGCGGTTCAGACATTTTCGTTTACGAGGTGCACGAGTAAATGATGGATGGCGAGAGGCTTTGTTTGGTAGATATAGGTTTCTGATAGTCGCTGTTTGGATATGGGGGTCGTTGTAAACTGTTAAGGGATTAGCTTAACTGGGCCTGGGCAAACATGAGCGGAACAATCTCTAAAACGGTGTGAAGGCTCGAATGCCTACTTTTGCTTTTGCTTTGAATTTTTAAAATATTATGTTAGTACAGATTTTCAATTAGTAATTAATACAGACTGCACATAAAGTGGTTTTTTTTAAACTATAAAATTATAAGTTTACTTTAAACACTCGTGAGGGCTTTGCCACCCGTAAGAATCCTTCCCGGCTCGAATCCGGACCAGTCGGTTGTCCATGTGGTGACAGATACCGGATGGTTTAACCTATAAAAAAAAAAAAGGACTCCGCAGAATGAGAAATCTTGTGCTCTGAATTCGGTTTAGCATCACCCCTTCTGTTCTGAACTCAACATCACTAGACAAATCACGTAAATGGAAGATAAATGTGAGAAAGGGAACAGAGGGCAGGAAGAGAAAGAGATGATAATTTAGAAGCATAATCATTTCTTGTCCCTAAAACTATGTCAATAAAACAAAGAACCAAATTTATACATTGGCTGGGAATGGGATCACAGGGATCTCCGATGAAGTTGAAAACATCACATGGAGTCCGGAGTCCAAATACCCCATTATCTACCTACCCACCTTTGAAGAGATACCGGTAAGCAGTAAGCAGTACATAAGCTATAAGAAGGTAGCGGGTAATTAACATACATGCGATGCGAGAAACCCAAATACTAGTTGTTTCTCAAGTAGCTCAGGCATCTGCCACAGAAGACCCAAAGCATGCTAGAAGCCATCCCTTTTCCTGAGCATACTCCAAGTAACTGCTAAATTTCTCTTTCGCATCCGGAATGTCAAGAGCAAGATCATCGAGCCCATCCCTGATCCGAGTGAAACCTCTGGTCATCTGATTGATTGTAATCAGGCCTTCATTGAAGCATTCTTGGAGGAGAGCCAGCATCCTATCATTCTTCTTCTCCATAGCCATAACCAGCGCCTTTTTCACCACCTCATGGTTAAAAAAGGGCATTCCAAGATCTCGAATGCATTGGCAAGCTTCACCTACAACACCTCCACTTTCGTACTCTTCCAGGAGCTTCGATATCTTGTCCTTTGCATCCTCCACAGCCCACCCACTACAGCCTCCCCAACACCTCAACAGCCTCTCACCGGCATGACGGGCCGCAATTAGAGATCGAGCCACATGTACAGTCTCAATCCCAGTGCAATCTGATGGCAGCTTCTTGTTTATCTCCGCTAGATTCAAGGGAGCCAATACATCATCAATCACAGCCCTAGCTAGAAAGAGAGAAAGTTCATTGGAAACATCCAAAATGTCCAGTACTGTATCTTCTGCAGATTGTAGAAGCATGACAAAGCCATTAACTATATCTTCGGTGGAGAAAATCTCAATGTGAAGAGCTGATAGCAGAACAGATGCCATTTCTTTCTCCCGGTTCTTCCTGTCCATTGCCAGAGTGATGAGCTTTTTCAGGAAAACTGGGTTAAACTCTGGCATGCCAAGATCTTCAAGGTTCCGAATTAGTTCTGGAATGTCATCGGAGTGAAAGTACTCATGGATTATTGCAACAGACTCCTCCTTATACTTCCTCAACTTTTCATCCTCACCTAGACTTTGTACACCCTCACCAGAGGATTTCAAGAATGACTGATCAAGCCAACCATCAGCGACAGCCCTGGGAACAATTGACTGGAACAAAGCTTTTGCAGATGGAACGTCAAGAGCAAGGTCATCCAGGCTCTCAGCGAATCTAGCAAAACCCTTCACCATCTGACTGGAGCTGATCAGGCCTTCCTCAGAAGCTTCCTTCAGCAGCTTCAGCACAAGTGGTTCTGCGGTTTGAATCTCCATGGCAAGAACCAGAGCTCTTTTGACAACCTCATGATGAAAGAATGAAACTCCTAATTCCCTGATACACCTGCAAGCCTCAAAAGCATCACCATTCTCCACATACTCCCTCAATAAATCAGCAATTTTTTTCTTTACTTCCTCAACAGTGATGTGAGTGCTACCACCCCATTTCCTTTCCACAAGTTCTGCGTGATGTGGGGCTGAGAGATAGCTCTTCTCAGCAGTTTGGAGGACCTCAAATCCTTTAGATAATACTGGAATGGCCTTCTTTGCTCTGGTGAGAAAAGCAGGAGGTAGGATCTCATCAACCACAGCACGGGCTATAAATAAAGCAACGATGTCAACTGCGTCCAGTATGTCTACTGCTAGATCATCAGCAGACTTTAGAAGCATGACAAACCCATCCCTAATCTGGGATGGGCTTATAACGTCTGCGTAAAGTGCAGATAATAATACGGAAGCCATTTCCTTCTCCTTATCATGCCTGTCCATAGCCATGGAAACAAGGCGCTTAATAAGGTAAGGCTGATACGCACTAGAACCAAGTTCTCTAAGGTCTGATGCTGCAGCTTCCACATCACCATTACTGAAGTACTCCTCTATTATGGAAACAATAGCCTTTTTGTACTCGTCTAGGGGGTCTGAGATGGTTGCCCCAACAAGCTGATACGGTTCCTAACAAGTGAGAGAGAGAAAGGCTAAGAAGAAATAAATGAAAGTAAGATCAAATACCACGTGTAAACCGAAAAGGGTGGCAATAGAAGAAAACAAAACATGATCCAAATCTGCAATAACCGTTATGGACGGCCTAAGAGACAAGACTCAGAAGGAAAATAGTCAAAAAGTGCAATTACCTCTCCACTGTCGTAGTTAGGATCATTCCTATCAATATGGGAACCACCATCAGTATCCAGTAGTTTCCCCCATGTGCCCTTACCACCAGCACCATCTGCCACGTTAATAAATATGACAACTAATTAGCATAAAGAAAATGGAAATGCTTCACTATCAGTCCTTTACATATTACATACACAATGCATGCAAAAGGAAAAGAAAACAGGAATCAATGATTGGCCACACAACTGGCAGAAATTTGAATGAAAATGCACATTTTTGCTTTCGATTGTGTCATACAGTCACCAATATCTGGTAACGAATTTATAAGAAAGCAAGTCCCTAGACCAAACAGAATTATCAGCTCATTTATAGAGAAAAAGATAATTTACTTTTTTTTCCTTCATAGGATGTAGCATGCACAGACGGAAACCCTATATTCAAACAATTTCAAGAGAAGTAAAATCTCGCCACTAGCTCTTCAAGCATAAACGTGTGAGCCAATCACACAAAACATGTAAACCAAAGTTGACAGAAACCTATCTATCATCATACAGCAGCAATGAATCTCATTTCAAAATGCAAGATATAAACCCACCACAGACAACCTCCTAAAACAAAATCTTCACAAATCTATCTATAAAATCATGGTGGGCATTCAAGCAGGCTCACCCTTTTTTACACGCACAAACTTTCCAGAATGTGACCGACGCATATGCCTCGGTGAGGTAATCCCTGCGGTAGGTGCCCTCGCAGAGAGCAATGCCGATGGGGTTTTGGGTGATGATGATAAACTCTTCGGAGAAGAAGACAAGTTCTCCACATTCAAGCTTGCTATTTTCAACATTTCCCTCTGGTCATCGGTCAGAAATCCCTCACTCGACGCCATTTACACTTTGTTCCAATCTTAATCACTAAATTCTAGACACCAATCATTGAATCATTAGACTTATCTTAACAAGATAACAAATTTAAAAAGAAAACGCTAGACGGAACCAAGTATAACTTCCATTTCTCTTAAAATTTAAACATATAAACACGCAGTCAGTAAATTTATGAAGGCAATGGAAAAAGCAAGTTCCATTCTAAATTCTCTAGAATCGTCAAACAATGTCAAAAAGTTCACCATCATCTAGAAATCAAACATAACACACACCAGAAGATTCGAGAAATAAAAAACCTGTAGGCTGAATCTAAAAATTCCGATATCGAAACTTCTGTGCTTGGCCCGGATCCGAGCCAAGACAGGTAAAAGAGCAACGGATCTCCAATCGGACTATGGAGATCCGAACCGAGGGGGCGAACAAAACGGACGATAGAGACGATTCAGCGACCACGAAAATGGAGCGCCTGTTCGGTTGCAGATCCGAATTCAAGCAATTTTACCGGTTAAAGCGAGAGAGAGAAATGGATGAGAACGAAAGAAAAGAAAAGAGAGAGAGGGAAACGGGGAAGAGGGAGTGTCATTTATATAGTATGGAGGCTGCGGTTACGAGTACACGTCAGCTGGGGGTTTCGGCTATAATATCAGTTAGGATGCCACGTGGCATCCAGTCCACAGGCCGTGTTGCCTGTCGCTTGCTGCAACACGGCGCCGTGTGAACCGGTTTAGGGTTTTCACGGGTCACCACCACTCAACCTTTTCTTCGTCTTTATTGATTGAATTGCGGAAGTAGCCTTGTAATTGTTCTTTTTGTCTTATTTACTGTGCCGAAAATGGGCACAGTGGGTGACATGAGTCTTTTACATGCAGTAGGTCTTTTCAGCTTTAACCAGCAGTTTTTTTTTTTTAAGATTAGTGTATTCACCGGTGAATTTAATAACTAATTTTTTTGCTGATTTATAGGCATTTTATAGGATGGAATAACTGACCCAAAAATTTAAGTCTGTTCCATACTCAAAGTTTTAACTAGCAGTTTCAACTTTTATATTGTAACAAATTACCTATTTTTATTATTCTATTATTATGTTTCATGACTATTTATTTACATGCAGTAGGTCTTTTCAACTTTAATTAGATTCATTAGTTTTGCGACAATTGTTTCGTCAGTTATCACCTCACCATACGATCTCATTTTATTCACAATTTCAATTACTCTAGATAAGTACTCTTGTAC
>JAOSBP010000006.1:28015396-28026640 GCA_027563825.1 Erythroxylum mucronatum | reverse complement strand
GACGCAAACACCAGATTAAGCAATCAAATACAGTAGTCATGACAAACAGTAAGAAGAGGCTCTCCAATGGAGAGAAAAACAAAGGTATGGATTTTGGAGACACCATCACAACTGCAGAAGTCACACTGATGCGGTATCTAAGAGGATATGGAAATTAAAACATAATTACTGTCGATCAACGAAGGAGTACCTGCAAAAGAAGAAGAAGAAGCAAAGACAAGACGAAAACAACCTCCCTTACCTTCTCTCGGTGTTTATGCTGAGTTGTTCCCGTACTTTGAAGATCACATTAGTAATAATGTTCCCCTCTTCCAAAGCTGCATTTTTGAAAGTTCTAAGGTTTCGTTCAGACCATAAGGTATAAACAATTATTAAAATTAAAATTAAAAATATTTTTACATAATTATTATTGTCTTTCATAATTATTAAAATTAAAAATATTTTTACATATTTTAAATTTTATGAATATAGTATTTTAGACAATATTAAACTTGATAATTATAAATATCGAGATCACTATAGTTGAGTTCTCAAATTCACTTCGTATGAGTTTATTTTAAGAAATCTAAATATCAACGAGTCTTTTATTAGCGTAAATGAAAAACTCAATGGTCGAAGTTTGCAAAACTTCTATTCTGTCATGATTACATCTAACTGAAATTTATAATTGATTCTCAAAAAACAAGTGGGCAAGCGACTGCAATTTTCCAAAATATGATCACAAGAAGAAAAATGAAGTGTATTGCAAATAAATCACACACAAAAAACACTTGAAATTTGTTAATGTAGTTCGATACACAAGACCTATGTTTACAGGGCTCTCACCCAGATTAATCAACTTTTACTGTATTACAATAGGCTTACATAAGACTGTTATTGAGTCGTCACTCCTTATTCCTTGACGCTATCCACTCGTACTTACCCCTTGGAAGTATCTCACACCCAATAATATGACCAACTCATGCTAATCTCACCAGAGGATTTTAAAACAACGAATGAAATAAAGAAAAAAATATCTCAAGTGATTAAATCAAGAATAAAAGAAACAAAACAAAAGCATTGAAGTTCAAGAATACTCCCCTATGTGTGTAGTAGTATTAAAACATAATCATTGATAGTCTTCAACAAAAGTTTGCTATGGAACTTTGAAATTGATCTTTGAAATACACCCTTACATTGCAGCCAAGAGCAATAATCTATGTCACACAATAGATTACTTATTGATGTAGGATTCCTTCTTTATAAAAGTATATTAACTTCCAAAATTCTACATATTCCAAGATAGTAAAATTCTATAGCAAATCAAATTCCTTATTACAAAGATATCCCAAATAAATTAAAATACAAATAATGCTAAAAATATAATATTTTATCAATCTCCCAATATCTTACGACATTAACTTTCGCTTTGTCTTCTGAGGTAAATTGAGAATATGGTGTTCACCACTACATTTAGGCACAAGTGAAGTTCATAGAGGATCAGAGGAAGCTAAACAATAGGAGTTGAAAGACAGTTGCTGAAATTCTTCTAGTGAGGTTTAACAAGGTTGAGGAGTATCATTAGTAGAGAAGTGAAGGAGTCTATTGAGAGGTTGCAATGATCTAATTTCATGTTATGGTTGATGTAGTTTATTACATATTGCCTATTACATTTCAACTATTTCATCAAGGTTATTGCTTGGTTCATTAGATTATGAACTATCTCTACAAGTTATTAGCTTGTTAGAAAATTCACATTGTACTTTGTTGGTAAATGTAGCGATTTGGAATTCGTTGTTAGTAGATGCTGATCTGGTAAGAATTTCATTGTAGGGTTGATATTACAAACATATGATAGAATGTATAAGATATATATTTTTATATTAATTTATTATGTTTAATTGATAAAATACTTATAATTATGGATTATAATTATATATTTTGTATTTTTTGAAGTAGATTGGAGATTTGGATCAAAATGTGCTTAAAAGTATAGATCTAGCAAAAAAAGGAATAAGGATGTAAAGATTGGAAAATAATGAAATTCTATAAAAAATCTAAAAGTATCCAACAAATTAACTTGATTAAATGGATGAGGCCCTTTTAGAATTGGCTTCAATTATTTTTGTCCTTGTTTTGCTCTTTTCAAGAGTTTGATTAGCAAGATTTGTTTTGATAAGATAATCTTAATGGAGGTGAGATTATTTATATTTAATTTTGATCTTATCTTTAATCTCTTTTTAAAGGAAAATTAGAGAGAGTTTTGACATTATATAGGGGATAGATATGCAAAAGAGTCACCTTATCTCCTCTCAGCTTAGTTCATTTTTATTTTTCTTTCATGTTGTCTTTTAGAGCTATGTGCAACTCAACTCTATTTTTCTAGCCAAAGATTAATTAAAGTTTGATTCTTTAACAAATATAAGATCTAATTGTTTTTCTTTACTTTTTTGTTTTTTGTTTTTTGTTTTTTAATATTTCTATATATTTTGATATTACTAATATTATATCAACATAATATATTATTAATTAAAGTGATTAAAATTGTAATTTTATAATTTTAATGCTTAATGGTAAAATAACAAAGCTCAATATATGATATAACTGATGTTATGTGGATATATAATCTAGTCCAAATAAATTGAACTTGTGTTTATTAGCTAGAATTGGTGGTCTCTCTAATTTTTAATGTTGTCAATAGATTAAATCCTAAAAGCTTTTTTAGGTTTACTTTTTGATAAAGGAATTAATCAAAGAGCATTTTTTGGTTAACAAAAAAGTATGGAGAGATATATTATCAGAGCTTGTTAATAATCGTAATCATTTTATTAAGAAACAGAAGGGTTTATCTTTGTATCGATGATCAATTCAAAGAATCAAAACTGAAATTATATCTTGGGCTAGATGTTCAATGTTATTTGATTTTATTAAATTGCGTTCTCAATTTATTTTATGCCTTTTCTTTTAATCTATTTCAATTTTCATCTAAAGTCCTCCTTTCTCAACTTTATTTTGTTAACTTGGCAAAGGATAAGCTTTATTAGTCCAGTTTATTCGACCCAGCTCATTACTATACACAATTCATTTGTTATTAGAAATACGGAATAAAGTGAAATGATTTTAAGATCCTTCATGAATATTGGGAAAAATTCAATTGAGTTTATACAAACTGCCCTTGATATAGAATTTTTATATAACTCCTCATTTAACATTTTAATGAAAGATTCTTATTAATGAAAAGAAGGATGATGGATGCAACTAGTGGAAGTGTCATAATGAACAAAACTCCTCAAGCTACTAGAGATTTAATATCTACTATAGTTGTAGAGTCTTAACACTTTGACTTTAAACAAGACTCGTATTCAAGACGAGTGAATGAGGTAAATGTGTTTTATATTGAACAAACAATTTCTAATTTAACCTTTGTTTTTCAATAGATAGCTATGAGAAAGGTGTAATAAGTCAACGATTGTGGGATTTATGTTGCTCCTAACTACCTAACCGATATGTGCCTAACACTTTAAAATGATGCCCAAGAGCATGCCAATGCGATTAGATGATTTTCGGGTCTACCAAATAGGAAATATGATCCTTATTCCAAAGCTTATAATCAAAAATTAAGGGATCACCCCAACTTTAATTATGGATCATGGTTACCAAAATTTTAAAATTTATCAACTAGTCCACCATAATAACCTACCTGAAAGCCAAGTTTGCCTCTTGAAGATATAGTTAGAGCACTTGTTACTAAGTCTCAATAATTTCAACAGGAGACAAAATCAAGCATTCAAGATTTGGAAAATTAAATTATTCAAAGCATTGATTAGTAGATTAGAGAAACAAGTTGCTCTCACAACACATTGACAATTCGAAACAAAATGAAGTGCAACTAACTTGCAAAGTGGAAAAGAGTTGAAGGAAAGAGGTCCAAAAATAACTCATAGTCATGCTTTAGAGGAGGAGACAAAAAAACAAGTGCTAACTCCACAACAACAATCCAGTCATTCCAAGGTAGTCAATGATGAACAACCAAGGGAATTAGTGACTAAATGCCACTTCCTAAAAAGATTTACCACATGAAAAAAAGAGGAGGAGGAAAATGAAATTCATTATACCTTTCACAAGGTTGAGATAAACATTCCTTTACTCGTTGCAATAAAATAAGTACCTCGCTATGCAAAATTTCTCAAAGAATTATGCATTAATAAAGGAAACTACCCCCTAAATGCAAAGACTAAGGTGCATTTACTACCCTATGTATGATTGGCAATGTTAGAATTAAGAAAGCTATGCATGCTTTGGGTGCTTTAATTAATGTCATGGCATTTTCTACTTATGAATCTTTAAATGTTAATCCATTGAAAAAGATAGATTTAGTTCTCAACTTACTGATAAATTTGTTGTATATCCTATGAAAGTCTTAGAGGATGTTTTACTGTAAGTTAATGAATTGATTTTTCCTACTAACTTTTATTTACTTGATATGAAAGAAGATAATTCTCCTCACTCTACATTTGTTTTACCATAGAGGTTGTTCCTCAAGACATCTAGAATGAAGATTGATTCGTATATTGGTGTACTTACTATAGAATTCAATGGAGAAATTTTCAAATTTAATATTTATGATATCATAAGATACCTTAGTGATGTGTCATACGTCTCTATTATAGATATTATTGATCGTGTAGTGTAGGAAGTATTTGTGTTGGATGATAAGAACAATCTAATGGTCACACTTGGCAATAACCTCGCACTAAAAAACATTACAGAATTTGAAGAACCTGTCATGTAATGTGTAAATTATGAAATATGAAGAACCATAATGTGTAGTTAAAAACATTAAAGAAAGACAATGATTTAGAGGCAATCCAATACGGAAACTTTTTAGCAATTTTTATTTTGATTTTGATTTTTAGTATTTTTCACAGCTTACAATACTTTAGTTTTTATAAGAGAAGAGAACTTCCTTAATAGAGCATGGACACACTTCATAGATTCAATATTAAAAGCAAGGAACAAAGCATTTAAAAGCAGTCCCTGAATAAGGCATACTAGTAACTTTTTTTCGTACTTTACAGGAATAAAGGGCAAAACATTTAGAAGTAATCCCCAAATGAGATGTGCCTATAGGACAAAACATCAAGATATACTCTTTCAATAAGGCATGCCTATGTCTTACAATAAGACTACTTTTGATTCTAGAGCACATAAATTATAGTCTTTTCTAAAAATACTCAAATCTTTCAAAGAAAAATTCCCCTTACTCTTATACTTTTATTTTTATTAAAATTGATGAGTATTGATTTTAATACATTGAGGATAATGTATGAAATAAGTTTGGGGAATGATAGTTTAGGGTTTAGCCTCATTTGATGATTTTACTTTTGCTTTATGATTTTGGCTAAATTTTTGCAAATTTTTTTTTTGTCAAACTTGTCTTAGTTCTTGTTTATTAACTTGTCTCTGTTGAGTTCTCATTTGTTTTGAAATTTTTATTTAAATCACGTCAGTTGTCATGAATCATTGATTTAGATTGAAATACAATAGAGAGATTATCATGAATGGTTGAGTTTTCACCTATTATGCATTGAGTAATTATTTTTGATGATTGATTTAAATGAAAGGAGTAAAAGGATCTAACACATATTAATTTTTATTGTGAGTTTTTAAGCCGATGGACATTTATTATTTTGTGATCAATTGTCTAAATTGAGCGATTATCACATACTTTGGCTTTTTTAAAACTTGTTTTGTTATGTATGTTAAGACCAAATTGTAAGATTAGATATATTAAAAAGATAAGGGCGTTTGAATTAACCATTTTGAAATCTTAAAAAGCCACCTAGATTATATCTTTCTTAGTTAACCAATTTGAACATTAGCCTTCTTTTTCTTGCAAATGAACCATAATATAAGCCACATTTATCATTTTTTATTGATTTTCCTTAATCTTAGACCCTTCGTTGAAGGACTATCGAGCCTATTTGTATGAGATTTAAAAGATCATTAAGAAAATTGTGTTGAAGTGATTTAAGTTGCATATTCTTTGTTCCATCTCGATGTATGTGTGTGTAAGTTAAAAAATAAAAATAAAGAAAAAGAAATAAAATGAAAATGAAAAGAGAAATAAAAAGGAAGGGATGAGAAAAATCTTGTATGATCATAGTTAAGTGGCTTGAATTAAGAGACTTATGGAACTTTTTTAGTTGAAACTTATGTGAATGAGTTTGGATATTTCCTTAAAATTGGTAAACCTAAAAGTTTCCTTTTTTTTTGGTTAAACCTTGTTTAAGCCTTATTGTAACAATTTCAAAGATCCTTGAATTTTTGTATTTATTTCAGTATACAGTAGCAGCGATGTGATGTATAAGCAAGTATGTGCTAAGAGTTTTACTATGTTAACATGAGAGATTATTAATACTCTAAAAATTGAGTTTATAGAGTAAAACCAATGAGAGGGTATTGATTCATGTTGTGTTTGGTTTCAAAAAGATTGTTAGGGTGATTGCTTACTTGTGTAGTTTGTGAGAACTTATATTATAAATTGCTTATTCCTATTGTGTTTTGGTTTAGATTAATGAGACGTGGTGACTAAGGTTTTGCAGGTATGAGTCAAGAAGTGATAAAGAATAAGGATATGAAGGGGGATTGGTGAATTTGAACTAATGTATGCTTGATGGCAAGTACTCTCTAAGTGAGGAGGAATTTGATAGCATGCATAATATACACATATTTATATTATTTCTCTATGTTTTTATTGATAAAATGCTTGTAATTATGGATTATAATTATATAATTTGTGTTTTGTGTAGTGGATTAAAGATTTAGATTAAAATGTGCTTGAAAGTGGATACTTTGCAAAGAAGGACCAAAGATGTAAAGTTTAAAAAAGAATGAAAGTTTGTGAAAAAATTATCAAAGTGGTCTATGCCCACGCCTTAGTCTATGTGACTACTAGAAAAATTTTAGAGCATAAGATGTGCCCACACCTTCTTCAATACGACATCTCAACAAATAAACATAATTGAAAGGATAAGACCATATATTCTAGAGTTAGTTGGTCTAGTTAGTTTTTCCTTTGTTTTGCTCTATTTAGGAGTTTGATTAGGTAGAATTTGTATTTGATAGGATAATTTTAATGGAAGTGGGATATTTTATATTTATGTTTGTTCTTCTTTTTATCCCTTATTTTGAGGAAGATTAGATAGTATTTTGATATTATGTAAAAGATAGAGGTCAGCAACCATTTATCTCCTCTCCTCTTAGTTTATTTTTATTTTCTACATTCTTTATTTTTTTAAAGTTGTCTTTAAAAATCATGCATAATTCTCTTTTTCTATCCAAAAATTACTTGAAGTTCTAATTGTTTTTCTTTACTCTTTCGTTCTTTAGTAGTTATATATTTTCTGAGAATATTAATATTATTGTTTTGTTTGGTTGACACAAAAAAGTTTATAGATTCAATTATCAAAATAATATATTGTTAATTGGAATGATTAAATTCATAATTATTTGATTGTTATAATGCTTACAAGTAAACTAACAAAATTTAACATATGATATTTGACTTATGTTATATAGATATATATTCTAGTCTAAAAAAGCTGAACTTTTATGTTTATTGGCTAGAACTTGATAGTCTCTCTAGTTTTTAATGTTGTCAATAAATTAAATCCTCCGAACTTGTTTAAGGGTTTCTATTGATAAAGGAACTAATTAAAGAAGTTTTTTGGTTAACGAGGAATTAAAGAGAAATAGGTTATTAGAGATTGTAAACAACTATATATAACCAGTTTATTAAGAAACAGATGAAGTTATCTTTGCATCACTGATTAAAATACCAAAACTGAATTTATATCTTAAATAGATGTTGACTGATATTTGATTTTACTAAATTATATTCTTAGATTTTTTTTTTGTTTTTACTTTTGATCAATTTCATTTTTTTCTTAAAACTCTCCTTTTTTTATTTTGTTTTATTAATTTGATAAAGGAAATAAGTATTGCTCGAATTTGTGGATTCGATTTTGTTCATTGCTATAAACAATTATTTTTTATTAGAATAGGATTATACTTGTTATATTTCATACACTCCAACATACAACAACCATCGAATTTTTTAATAGATTTATTAGTTTCTCCAAGAGGAAATTGCACAAGTTCCTTCGGTGAAGAGACCATTATGTATGCAACTGTATCAGCAATCTGCTGAACAATGTAACAGGAACAGGAAAACAAAGTCAAAGCTGAAGCTGGTACTATATAATCTTTAATCAATTGATGATTGTGAGTTTAGTTAGAGTTCATCCTTAAGAGAAGACGTAGGTCCTGTAGGATTGGATGAGGAAGTCTTGATGGGATATGAAGCTTCCATTGCTATACCACAGAGCCCTTCCTTGTCAGCGATGCCTCTCTGCATCCTTAGGTAGCCCTTCTCTCCCCATTCAGGACCCCAGGAATTCTTAACAATCCAGTACTTGGTTCCATCAACTGTTGTTCCATAACCTACCACTGCTACTCCATGGTCCAGGTCTGTTCCACAACGTCCAGTGAAGACACCCTACGCACATATTCAACCAAACTTACACAAGTAAGAAGACATTCATAGTTAATTAAAAATTCAATTTCCAGTTTATTTTGGAATGAATGAGATTATGATTTGCTTTATGTTGAACTTGGTTTATCAGTAGCAATGAACAATGCCAATTTGCGTAATTTTCTAGTTACTGCAGCCTATTGGCGACTTCATACCTCTGAGTAGAACTGGAAATCTTCACCTCCAGCGTCTATAGCCACAGAAATTGGTTGGTTTGCTGCTGCTTTGAGTAATGCATTCTCATCATTAGCAGGCACATTCTCATGGCCGTCAATGGACACAGCTGGTGCTTTCTCCTACGAAAAGATTGAAAATAGAGAAAGGTTTACTAAAGAAGTGACCATTACATCGTTTAATCAATAAATCGAGTTAGTGACAGAAAATGATAGGAAAGTGGTAATTATTTTACCAACCTTTGAAACATCACAGGATCCATCTTCAGCTGCATAAGGGTACGCGGCCTCTGTTGTTAAACCACCCTTCTTTTTAATAAATTCAAATGCATAATCCATTAATCCTCCATTGCACCCTTGGTTTTCTGAGGTGTCACAGTCCACCAACTCTTGCTCCGACAAAGAAACCAACTTGTTTGTCTTAATATGATTAATACCCTCCACCGCTACGACAGTTGAAAATGCCCAACAACTACCTGTATATATATATATATATATATATTCATTTACACCGCAAAAAAGATTAATTGAATTCCAAGCAACAATGGAAACATATATTTATCTTATTTGTCTTTTTTTTTTAGAATTGTCTTGTTTGTTTTGTAATAAGGTAGGAAAGTGGTATAAATCGATCTATTCCATATATATAGATTTGATGTAAACTTGTGAGATAGACATTACCACATTGGCCTTGGTCCTTAATAGGAGTGACAGCACCTTTCTTCCTCCAATCAACTGTCGGTGGGACTCTGCCCACGTTCTGATACATGAAGCTGCCATTGCCCCTCGGAACTCCTCGGAACATCCTGTGATGTTTAACCTTGGAGCTTGCGTAGGTGTTCCTAAATTCATGGTTAGTCATGTCTGCGAACTTGTTCAACTTCAATTTATAGGGCTTGTCCATCTTGTTGGTCTTGTGAACATGTTTGACGTTTTCCTTGAACACGTGGAATCGCTTGTGTTTCTCATCAAGACTCCTAGAGACAGTGTGGTGACTCCTCCACCTCTCATACAAATCCCATAGACTATCCTCAGACTCCAAATCCCTCTCATGGAGATCAAATCCTTTAGCTATTCCCATAACCAAACCCAGTGCGAGGAGAAATAGCAAAATATTGTTCATCGCCATATTTTTTAAGGTGTAAAGGTGTTTAAGATGAGAAATAAGGAACCTTGAAAGCTATATATAGGGAAATCTGCTGAGAAAATACAATCACTAAACCTGGAAATAAGAAAATACAAAACAAGAATAATAAATGGAGAAGTTACAGGTTCCTTGTGGGTATCAACAATGTCACATAGATAGGATTTTCATTTTTATGGTGAAATCATCGACTTATATATCTGGCCAAGCAACACCCTATTATGGAAGTTTGTTTGGTTTATGTTCCTAGAGAAAGGAAAAAGGACTTATATATAAAAAAGAACTTGTATAATTCGCACTCTTTGATATCAGCAGTTAGGTGTAGAGGAGCTAAAAATAGAAAACTTGTGGGCAATGGAGATGATGGAGGATAAGCTTTACATGCAGAACACGCTATGATACCTTAAGATTTATGTGAAAGATAGCTAAAAACAGGGAATTATGGGAATGGTTACGTCCATGGCGGTTTCGACCTTGAGTTGGCACGTTAGAATTGCATATATTTGCAACCGCTTTTGGATTTAACTGAAACCCACCTTTGAACTCCTATTGGAGGCAAAAAGGATTGGAAGTGATAAGACGTTAAACATTGAAAAGCGAAGTTCTTGTGATTTTGGACCCACAAAGTATGGAACTTTGAACAAATATGGACATGCGTTCGTTGCAAGTAGTTTTCTGACAAATTAACTGTTATAATATACTGCAGTTACCACGAAACCACGTTGTATTGAAGTTTCAGGTTCTTGAACTTAAAAAATGTTGGAGGAATTATGGATCTTAAATTCCATGTTTGAAGAAATATTATCGAAAGTTAAAGTTTTAATTTTTCTTAATATATCCCTTCTTAAGGTTGCTAACTTAGAATTATTGCTTTCCAAATTATAGTAACGTCAACTCCAAAAGGCCTGATACTAGATAGTCAAGTTACTTGCAAGAGTATAATGGCGTGACGTACTGAGTAGGCACTTGTCACTTCCAGGTTTACATGAACAAGAGTAAAATACGAAGTGATTATCTAATTTCATACAATTCTCGTTTTGCTCTGGATTATAATAATTGAAGGGTTCTATAATAACATCATTTGGCAGTTTACATATGAGTATCAGGACAAGCAGGATCCGACATTTCATCGCCATGAAATAAGTAAGTGTATTGAATATTAATTGAAACATGATATCAACTTCTATAAAAATCATTTTTTCCATGAATAGTAGTGGTCGGGTCGGCTGGACCGGCCTTACCGGGCCCAGCTTCAGACCCGGATACCGATGGCCCAGTGACCATGGCCCGTTCGGCCCATTGGATGTTAAACTCCCATGCAAACGCTACAACGCACGTGAAGACCTAAACCT
>JAOSBP010000006.1:27975068-27998919 GCA_027563825.1 Erythroxylum mucronatum | reverse complement strand
TTAATGAATATAATTAAATTTAAAATATATAAATATTCAAATAAAATTTGATTTAATAATTAAAATATATTTCAAATAAATTTTAATTTATAAATAATTTATTTTATCAAAATAACATAATTTTATTAATAATTTGTTAATAAATATTATATAAAAGATTAAATAAATTTATTTAGTTAAAAATAATTTATCTTTAAGTTTTAGCTAAAATGTAATTATTATCAGTGATAAAAATATAACTACATTTACTATTAACAACCAAACATGTTTTTGTTTTTATTTGAAAGAAAAGCATAAACAAAAAATTGAAAACAAAAACTGAAAACTACAACAGAAAAACAGAAGTAGAACCAAACGATCCCTTAATTGTTAAGAATTAGGTTTTATTAATGAACATGTCACTAAAACTTTGCACATTTTATTGTAGATAATCATGACCACCAACTCTTCATCAAGTTTTTCACTGCGATTTGTCCTTAAGAAGGACAAATTGAATGGTTCAAACTTTCTAGACTGGTATAGAAACTTGAGAATTGTTCTCAAGAAAGAAAAGAAGAACAATGTCCTTGAAAAGCCAGTCCCCAAAAGGGCATCTTTTTCCGCTTTTCCCGTTGTTGAAAGTAATGCTTATAAGAAGCATGAGGATGATGCTCTCGATGCTAGTTGTCTCATGTTGGCAACTATGAACCCAGACTTGCAAAATCAGTTTGAGAATGTGGAAGCCTATGAGATGATTACAAGCCTGAAAAATATGTTTCGGGAACAAGGACAAAATGAGAGATATAAAACTGTGAAGCCTCTCTTGGAGTGCAAGCTAGCAAAAGGAGTCAGCCAACATGTCATTAAGATGATAGGCCTTGTTGAGAACTTGGAAAGATTGTGATTTCCTATAAGCCAACAGTTGGCTACTGATATCATCCTTTAGTTTCTGCTAGATGATTATGATACTTTTATTATGAACTATAATATGCATAAACTAAATAAATCTTTGATTGAGTTACATAGGAAGCTTAAGACTATTGAGCAAAACATTAAGAAGGAACCTTACCCTAAGGTCCTCATGGTCCAAAAGGGGAAAGCTTTTAAGGAACAAGGAAATAGTAAAAGGAAGAGGAAATGCAAGGGCAAAAGTCTGATTAAGAATCAAAACAAGCCCAATCCTAATCCTAACCCAAAAACTAAGCATAATCCTTCTAATGACAATCTTTGCCATTATTGTATTGAGTCGAGTCTTTGGAAGAGAAACTGCAAGAAATATTTGGAAGATCTGAAGAAGAAGAAGGGTAATGACACTTCTACTTCAGGTATTTATGTTATAGAAGTAAATGTTGCTACTTCTAGTTCTACATCTTGAGTATTGGATACCGATAATGGTTCTCACATTTGTGTGAATGTGCAGGGACTGCAAAATAGTATAACTTTGGCAAAGGGTGAAATGAATTTGCGCGTAAGCAATGAAACAAGAGTTACTACTTTATCTATAGGGACATTTCATTTGTCTTTACCTTCAGGTATGGTTTTAGAACTCAGTGATTGTTGCCATGTACTTACTATAAGCAGGAATATTGTCTCTATTTCATTTTTGGGCATGGAAGGTTTTTTTTTACGATTAAGAAAAATTGTTGTTCATTTTCTCGCAATGACATATTTTATGGTAGCGCACAATTAGAGAATGGGCTTTATGTTCTAAATTAGAAAGACTTGTTTATAACATAAATACTAAGAGGTTCAAATCTAATGATTTAAGTCCCACCTACCTTTGGCATTATCGTTTGGGACATACAAACGAGAAGTGTATACATAAGCTCCATAATGATGGTCTTTTAAACTCTTTTGATTTTGAATTATATGAGACATGCGAATCTTGTTTATTGGGAAAAATGAATAAATCGCCTTTTACTGGACACAATCAGAGGGCTAGTGATTTATTAGCACTCATACATACTGATGTATGTGGACCATTAAATTCTATTGCTAGAGGAGGTTTTCATTACTTCGTTATATTTACTGATGACCTCAATAGATATGGTTATGTTTATTTGATGAAACATAAGTCTGAATCCTTTGAAAAGTTCAAGGAATTTCAAAATAAAGTTCAAAACCAAATTGGCAAGACAATAAAAGCCCTTTGATCAGATCGAGGTAGTGAATATTTGAGCAGAGAGTTTGATGACCATCTCAAAGAGTGTGGAATAGCTTCACAACTCACTCCACCTGTAACACCATAATGGAATGGTGCGTCTAAATGGAGGAATTGAACATTATTGGATATGGTTTGATCTATGATGAGCCATGCAACTCTTCCATTGTCCTTTTTAGGATATTATCTTGAAACACAACTGTTGCGTTTACACTAAATAGAAGTCCATCGAAGGCAGTAGACAAGACATCATATGAGACGTAAATAGGAAAGGTTCCTAGTTTGTCTTTTCTAGAGATTTGTCTTTTCTAAAAGGTTAACATCTGAAAAAACTTGGACCTAAATCCGATAAATGCTTCTTCGTGGGGTATCCTAAGGAAACTAAATGATACTACTTTTACAATCCCACTAAGAACAAAGTGTTTGTTATTTGAAATGGTGTCTTTCTAGAGAGAGAATTTCTTTCTAAAGGAACTAGTGGGAGTAAAGTACATCTTGAAGAAATTCAAAAGTCACAGGAGAATACTCCAACACAAGAGGGGCATCATTTTGATCTACAAAATATTGTAGAAACTACATCTGTGACACCAGCCCCATGTAGGTCTGAAAGGTTCCGTCACAAACCCCTAAGATATTGTTTCGTGGTGACTGAACATCATCATCTATTACTGATAGAGGATGATCAACCTACATCCTATAAGGAAGCAATAATGGGCCCTGACTCCGATAAATGGGTTCAGGCCATGGAATGCAAAATGGAATCCATATATCAAAACAAAGTATGGGTTTTGGTTGACCCGCCTAATGGTGTAAAAATCGGAGAGTGTAAGTGGGTTTTCAAGAAAAAAGTTGACATGGATGACAATGTATAGGTGTACAAAGTACGATTGGTGGCTAAGGGTTTCAACCAAATTCATGGTATTGAATATGATGAGACCTTTTACCCAATTACGATGCTTAAATCCATTCACATCCTCCTAGCAATTGCTACATTTTATGATTATGAGATTTGGCAAATGGATGTGAAAAAAAACTTTCCTTAACGGGAATCTGGAAAAGGATGTGTACATGACACAACTTGAAGTTTTCACATCTCCTATAAATGCTGGGAAAGTATGCAAGCTTCAACAATCCATTTACAGGCTTCTCAGAGTTGGAATCTTCGTTTTAACAAGACAATCAAAGAGTTTGGTTTCCTAAAAAATGAAGAAGAACCTTGCGTTTACAAGAAGACTAGTGGGAGCGTAATTGTTTTCTTGGTCTTGTATGTAGATGACATACTACTCATTGGAAAAGATATTCCTATGCTTCACTCTGTGAAAGCTTGGTTTGGAAGTTGTTTTTCAATGAAAGACTTGGGTGAGGCAGCATACATCATAGGTATTAGGATCTATAGAGATAGATCGGGAAAACTTATTGGACTAAGTCAAAACACTTATTTCGATAAGGTTTTGCATAGATTAAATATGCAAGAATCTAAGAAAGACATCTTGCTTATGTCATATAACACAATTTTGAATAAGGCTCAGTGCCCTTTGATACCAGATGAGTGAAGCTGCATGAGTAAGATCCCATATGCATCTACTATAGGATCCATCATGTATGCCATGTTGTGTACTCGTGCGGACGTTGCATATGCTTTGAGCGTGACGAGTAGATATCAGTCAAATCTAGGTGAAAGTCACTGGATAGTTGTTAAGAACATTCTTAAGTACTTAAGAATAACTATGGATATGTTTCTTGATCTATGGAGGTGAGGACGAGCTCATTGTAAATGGCTACATTGATGCCAACTTCAAACTAGATAAACGTGACTTCCAATCACAGTCAAGATTTGTATTTTGCCTTAATGGTGGAGCAGTGTGTTGGAAGAATTCCAAGCAGGACACAGTTGCTAATTTAACAACAAAAGCTTAGTACATTGTTGCGTTAGAAACAACAAAGGAGGTTGTTTGGGTTAGACAGTTCATCATTAAACTTAGTGTGGTTCCTAAAATTGTGAATCCAGTGGATCTTTATTGTGATAAAAATGGAGCCATTGTCCAACCTAAGGAACCAAAATCTCATCAGAAGACCAAACACATACTTAGGTGTTTTCACCTTATTCGACACAGTGTTGAAAGAGGTGATGTGAAGGTGTGCAAAGTGTCAACAGATCTTAATATAGCTGATCTGTTGACTAAACCTCTCTCATAGGCTAAGCATGATCGTCATATTAGAGCATTAGGTATTAGAAATTTGGATGTGTGATTATATAAGATTGTAATTGTGTGACATGTTTTTGGATAATCCATTAGTAATGCTCAGTTATTGTTTGTTGTGTTCATTTTTTAATGGAGTTATAAATAAATTTGAAATATGATCCTATGAATAATGTGTATCTCACAATTAGCCATCAAGTGAGTGACTTGATCGTGAGACCCTATTGTAATATGGATACGTTTATTCTAAAAGGTCCCTAGTTAATGTCATTAATGTAAGGGATAATAATGACTGTTGAGAGTAGCGTGTTAATTAACAGATAACCATGTTTCACAGGTCATTAATATGGAGATATTATGTTAATCACATAGATACATGTTGGAGAACATGCAATTGGAATGAGAACACTTTAAGGAGTGTTATATAAGTGTCATAAGTTGTTCTCATCACAACTGCTAAATATAATCATTTGATTTGAGTTTGTCACGATTTCCTACATGTGGATTACTTTGTTTTGACATTGTCAAACGTCAGCCATAAAAGGTGTTTATAAAAACAATGCTCAGGCATGCTATGCATCATGAATGTGGATGAACAAGATGGAATTTGTCTCTTCTACATAATGGGAGAAAGATATCTCTAGGTTCCTCGATGAGTTGAGATTGAAAAGTTGCATGGTCGTGCACAAACGAGGTGAATATCAGTCGTTTGTTTCATAGTCTAACTCAAAAATTGAGAAACATGATTTAGCCTAATAAGGATGACACTATTTCCTGCCTTATGCTCAATCGAGATATAATGAGACAAGGGACTACTTAAGGATAATTGGTTCTTCTGCAAGTATGAGATTGTTGGTGTGTGCCCCGCGAACTAATTACAGAATATACTCTAATTAATCAGTTGTGATTTAGGTAGTGTTGTATTTCGACCTTATTTAATATTGGGTAGTTATTATGTCTTGCTAGAGACCACTTAAAACTTGTGGACCTAAAAGAATTTTAGGTCTCCTGCTAATATTAAATAAGCCTACAGGGTTGCACACCAAGCATACTGAACATTCATTGAGCCTTAATTAGATTTAGACTTTGGGATTTAGGGTTTTACTATATATATGGATATATAGTATGACTTGAAGACTGAAGAATCACTTCTGCTCAAAAAACCTTAAGGGAGACGCCTTCTGCTAGAAATAGAGAGAGAGAGAGGTCTCAGAAAATGGTGCTAGCACATCGGACGGGGCTGTTCAGTCTCACGAGAGTGTGGATACCAGTAGAGGTGCGACACTTGATGTGCTCTTCCCGACACTACCAGTTTCTTTGCATATTTTTGTTGCAAAAAGGTATAACCTGATCTGGATTTGGTTTTGATATGCACATGGGTCTTAGTGTTTCGAATTCTCAAAGGTGATAAATATTATTACTTTTGACAGTCCGAAAATCTCATCAGTTTGTTATTAGGTATCAAATCATAGTTTCATGTTCCTATTTTCTTGTATTTTTGTTGCTTTTTGCAACTATTAAAGCCTTGTACTACATGATTTACCATATGCAGAAAATAACAAGTAAAAATAGTCTTGTCTCTCTATATTTTGTTGCTTCTTTCACTAACATTTGTGCTATCAGAGTGGGAGCATTTCTTTGGGGGAACAAGAGGTCCAATAAGAACTAATGCATAAAGAATAGGTGCATGATCAGGAATCTCAACCATTTACGTAAGTCAAACAACGAAATTACCTATAAATTCTCAACGAAACAAACTTAGCAGTACATCCCCTAATTCCAAATTTCAAAAGTGAAGAAATTACCTATAAATTCTCAAGATGAAGATGATGTTCAAGTCCAAAGAATTATAGGACTCGGCAGAGAATGATTATGAAGAACTGAATCCAACACCTGCAAAACTCGACTAACGACTGCGAGAAATTTGTAAAAGGATGCAAAGGCTTTATTGCTCATTCATTCAGCAATGTAGGATGATATATTTTCCCAAATTTCAGTAACTACCACTTATAAATAGGCATGGTAGAATTTGAAGCAAGAATATTTGGGTTATAAGAAGGTAATTTCTATGAAATTACAAAGACTTTATCATGATTTTGAGACTTTAATTATGAAAGAAAAAGAACTATGCAAGAATTAATTTTTGAAGTATCTAGGATTATTAATAAAATGAAGTCATATGGTGAAATTGTAAGTAATAGAACTATTGTGAATAAGGTGTTAAAGGAGTTTAATTGTTGCTGTAATTAAAGAGACTAAGGACTAAGAACCTGTGTACTTACACTTTTGATGAAATGATAGAGTTCATTGTTAGCTTATGAAGCTAGACTTGGCAGGTCCCATAAAAATTCAGCTAAAAAGGCTTAATCTAATTCTGCAGCAAATTGAGACACAAAGAAGCTGATTGTTATACCAATTAGAGAGAAGAACAAAACAAGACAAATTTATAGAGAAGGTTGAAGAAGAGAGAGCAAGCTATTAATGGCCCACTCATAGATTCAAATGATGTCAGTAGTAAAGATGTATGGTTTTTAGGAACTAATTCATTGTTTAAAGGCTTGATGAATCCAATAAAAGTGAGGTCTGACTCGAGGATGACAAGCAAATGAAAGTTAAAGGGAAAGGTACAATTGCCATCAAAACTATATAAGGTGATGTTAAACTTCTTTATAATGTGCAATTTGATCCTAGTTTAGCTTACAACTTATTGAGTATTGGATAGTTAATGACTAATAGATATTTAGTTTTGTTTATGGTGAATCATGTGTTATTCATGGTAAAAAAAAATCTGGACAGATCATAGCAATTTTCCGTATGACACAAAATAAAATGTTTCCCATTGATGTCTCAAATGTTATTAGTAAAGCCTTAATTGATATGAGAAATAATGAGTCTAATTTATGGCATTTACGTTATAGGAAATTTAATGTAAATGATTTGGAACTTTTGAGTCAAAAAGAAACGATTGTTGGCTTGTTGAAAACTGATGAAATTATTTTCTATAAGTGATGTGTTTATGGAAAGTAGAATAGGAGGTCATTTTCTATTGGAAGATCGTAGAGGGCTTTTATTTGTCTTAAAATTGTGCACTCTAATTTATGTGAACCTATGAAAATAGGGTCACTTAGTGGAAGTCATAATTTTCTATTATATATAGAGAACAATAGCTATATGGGTTAGATTTATTTCTTGAAATTCAAATATGAAACCTTTGAGAATTTCAAAAAATATATGGCATTTATGGAAAAGTGAAGTGGGAAAAGTATAAAATCACTTTAAACTAATATGGTGGTGAATTCTTATTTAATGATTTCATTGCTTTTTGTAACGAGAATGGCATTCGTAGACAACTTATAATACCATACCCACCAGAACATAATGGCATCGCGGTGTGAAAAATCAAACGATAGTAGAAATGACCAAAAGTATGTTAAAAGGAAAAAGGACTTCTAGACCAATTATAAAGAGAAGCAGTTGCAATGGTAGTGACCTCTTGAACATCTCACCAATAAAGGCAGTTTTGAATTAAACACCTTATTTGGCTTGAATGGGTAAAAAGCTTTGGGTAAACCACTTAAAAGCCTGTAGTTGTATGGTTAATTACCGTTCTAAGCTTGATGAAAATTCTGAGAAATGCATTTTCATTAATTATAGTCACAATCAAAAGCATATCATTTATATAATCCTATAACTAGAAAAGTTATAACTAGTATGGATGTTATGTTAAATGAAGAAGGAATTTTGAAGTGGAATTTTGACCCAAAAAAAGACATGAAAAATCAAGTTGAGATTTTTAAGATTAAAACCCACCATCATTTGCAAGTTCAACTCCTTTATTACCGGCAATTTCAGTAACTTCCCTACTTGGTGATAACACCACTATAAGTCCTACTATTTCAAATTCTCCATCATCCAACTTCTCCACTGTCAGTAGTGAAACACCACCAAGAAAATTTAGATCTCTCAAAGAAATTTATAAGTCATATGATTTTGCTTTATTAGTTACTAACTCAACTTGTTTTGAAAAAGTTACAGAGCAACCTCAGTGGTAATTACTATGACAAACGAGATGCACGCCACTGAAAAAAAATCAACATAGAAGTTGGCTGGCGTTCCAGAAGCCAAGAATGTCATAGGACTCAAGTGTGTATTTCGAACAAAATATAATGCTAATGGTAATATCCAAAAGCACAAAGCTTGACTTGTGGTAACGGGATACTCACAATGACAATGTATAGGTTTTTAAGATATTTTTTCTCTTGTTGCTTGATTTAAAAATGTGAGATTTTTTTGGCATTGATTACTCAATTGGAATTACCTATGTATCAATTTAATGTGAAGTATTAGTGGCAATAAACACAAAGTTTACAGGTAAAGAAAAGCTTTTTGTAGATTAAAGCAATCGTCGTGAGCTTAGTATAATAAGATTGATTCATTCTTTCAGGATAGCGGATTTATTAAAAGTGAAAATAAACCTCCTCTTTATTTGAAGAAGCAATGTAATGGAGATTTTTTGGTTGTTCAACTTTATGTGGATGATATGATTTATATGTGTTCTTCAAAATCCTTAATTGATGATTTTAAATCCTGTATGTTGAGAAATTTTAAGATGATAGATTTGGGCATATTACAATATCTTTTGAGACTTAAGATCATGCAAGGTGTTGATGGAATTTGTGTGTGTCAAAAGAAATATGTTGTAGACCTTTTGAAGAAGTTTAACATGGCAAATGATGAAGTGACAGCCACACTAATGAACAAAAGAAGCTACAACGTTAAGATGGGATCGAGAAAGTTAATCTATCACTAAGCTTAGTTGGTGGTCTAAACTATCTGACACACTAGATTTGACATTGCTTTCTCTATTAGTGTTATGTCTAGGTTTATGCATAGTCTTACAAAGCATCACTTTAGATCATTAAAAAGGATTCGTTGTTATGTTGTAGGGACTGTGAATTTTGGTATTTGGTATTGCAAAGTATTGAATTTTAGATTAATTTGTTTCACTGATAATGATCGAGCATGATGTATAAATGATCGAAAGCACTTCTAGTAATGTTTTCAACTTGGTTATGAAGTAGTGATATTGAATTCAAAGAAGTAAGAAGAAGTAGCTCTATCATCATCTGAATCAGAGTATCCAACAACTTCACCGGCATCACAAGCTTTATGACTCATAATAATTCTTGCAAATTTTAGTCTTGAGCAAAGAAAGCTAATGAGATATTTTGAAATAATTGGTCCACAATTGCAATGATAAGGATGATGGGCAAAAACATTAATCCTTAGGTTTACTGGGATAGCTCCGCCCTCTTTGCAAAAGCCAGAGTGGGCTTTTTAGAGTGATCTGGACCTTTCTTTTCGATAAGGATGATGGGCAAAAACATTAATCCTAGCTGCTGTTTTAGGACTAACTGGAAGTTCAGGTCCTGAACACCTATTTCCGTCAGTCGCATGATTAACTTTTTTTAGTTTACTATTATCTTTTCTTCTTTTCCCCCTCGTTTTTTTTCCTTGTTTTCTACTGGAGGGTCAAAATCCACTACATAACAGAAACTTTCACTTCCCAGACTTCATTCTACAGGTCTCCTTGACAACGCCTTAGCCATCTTTGTGAATCCTAACATGGTTCAGAAATCAGGAGAATCCCAGAAAGCAAAAAGATTTCAACATGCAAGCATAAGATTAAATTCACAAAAAGTTAAAGAGAACCTGTGAGAAAGCTTAACACAAAAACACTTAACTGAATGAATTGTATAGCAAATTTCCAAATACTATGATTTCAGAGTTTTCATTAGTTCAGCCTATTGACTATTGGAATTTAATAGGCACAATGTGATATGATTGGCCTATTAATCCAATGAAGGAAAGCAAATACAATGTGCCAAGATTCTAGTTGTAGATTTCAGAATCTTTTATATGTTAAAAATATAACGAATAAAGAAGTTATAAGCATAACTAAAAACTTAAAAGGCTCATTGATTGCTGTAGTAATAATCACTTGTTATCCATGTCATAGTCCAGAAAGAAAAGCACCATTTTCAGGACTTTGTCACAGTGCCTTTGTTTCAGTTTCTAAAAATCTTCTATCTCTAGTATGGAAGAGTAAAAATGTGGGAAAACTGCACTGACGCCTTTGAAATAAATTTTTTTCAACTTAAGATGCTGCAAGATTGTAAGGTAGTTGCTTCATTCTTCTTCCATTTTTTCCATTCACTTTCTTTATAAACAATAAAAACAGAAGGAAATCTTTGGATATAAGAAGAATATAAAGGTTAGAATTCTTCCATTAACAACCAAACTCTACAAACCCAGCAGGAAGTGCAATTGTAAGTTCAATGAGCCAGCCAATACAAATCTTAAACCGTAAGTTAAAAAACACCCCATATATATCTTCAACTTTGCCAGTATTCTTTTAGTTTCTTTCCTTGTAAACCCCCCATTTTCTTGTATGTGCCTCCACCTAAGAAGAAATTCTAGTTCACAAATTTCTTACAAGGAGTTCTGTATTTATCCAATCCGAATTCTGTCTAGCCAGTCTACACTCTTCCTACCTCTTTCTAACTGATGATCAATGCTTTTTCTGGATTTCTCATTAAATTCCACACTTCTCCGTGACCTCTGTGACCTCTCTGATTGGTCATAAGGGGCCCTAAACTTCTCTAGCTTCTCTATGTTCGTAAACTTGTACTCTTGGAACTTCAATTTCTCAGGCCTATCGGTGCTTTTCCTTGGCTTCTCTCTCCGGTCTGTACTCTTCCTTGGACCGTCAAAATGGTCAGTGCTCCTCCTTGGACCATCGAAACGGTCAGTGCTCTTCCTTGGACCATCAAAACGGTCAGTACTCCTCCTTGGAGTTTCGAAACAGTCGGTACTTCGTCTGGGCGGTTCAATCCAATCTGTACTTCTCCGAGAGGTATTTCTTTGTGAGGGTGACTTCTCAACTGTCAATATAAACTTCTTGAGATGCCTGAGATACTCGGGATACAACTCCAAATTACAGTGGTTTCCTCCTTTAAGCCATAGAGGTTCATATTTCTCCTGGCAAAGTTCCCACAGCTGCTTCCCATGTGAAAAGTCAACTACCTCATCTGAAGTTCCCTGAAAATATACATGTCATAATTGTTATGCTATCTTAAAGTTCGGATGGCTTCCAACTGAAATGACCAAATTGGAGTTTGGGAAGAAAACAATAGAAGAACAATAGTGACTGAAAGTTCATTAGAATCACATGCTACTTAGATCTCCCAGCACTTGAGCAGGACTATAAACGTGAATAAAAGCCACATAGAAGTTAATTGACAGAACAACTGCAAAAGGCAGAAGCCAGAATTATGAGTTAGGAACATGGTTTCATAGGATTTGTAGCTCATTCAATATGAAACATAGTTTACACACTTTTGACAAGCTTATTTAGAAGCCCACTGTATTAAGTTATGTCTTCGGGATATGGCCAACAAAACTTTACAGTAAGGAGATTGCAAATTCTGGAGTAGAAAAATATTTTTAAAAAATTTCGAAAATTAGAAAAATATTAAATTGTATCAACTTATCCAACAATATTAGGATAAAATATGGCATTTTCCCCCAAAATTCACAGTGCTTGACATGCACAACTACAGAAGGATCTTAGTGCTTTTTTAGATTATCATGACCTGGAATCAAGCTTCATGGTCATGGTATTTAAGGTTTCTATCAAGTGACCAAATAGAGGACGGTTTCACTCATTGGTGGAAAAGGAAAATCACAAGAACACAGAAAGGAAAGCTGACAAAGAATCAGATACTACAGGAGTGTGAATGTTTAGATACGTTTGTGATGCTCATAACTTCTCTGATTTTTCAAACAGAGAAAGGAAATATATGCTTTAAAATTTACTCATTTAGGGAAGACATCCTTTCTTATAAATCCGCCTGCAACCTATTTGGCACTGTTGCTCACCCAACACAATTGTATGAGGTCATATGTTATGAATTTTCCAACTCACACACCCTCCTGTATCACTCACGCAACAATTTCAGAGATAGAGAAGAGAGTTTAGAGAGAGAGAAGGGAATCAAACATTTACTCGTGATTTTTCATTGATTTCCAAATCTATTACAATGGCTATTTCATACAGCACGTAGAAGAATCTAGACACATCACGTGAGTTTTTCCGTTAAGGCCGTTGTTACTTACGCTGCGTTTTGCTTATTTATTGATACGTAATCTTCAAAGTCGTTTCTTGTCTTCTTCTTCCTTCTGTTGCACGTTAGTCATATTTTCGTAACATCCCTCCATCTTCAAAAACTGCCTTATCCATCAAGAGCAGCTCAAACAGCATTTCCCATATAGCTTCCTCCTTGGTTTCTCCTTGCCATTGTACAAGTACTTCCGTGGCTGCCCTGTTGTGTCGTTTCACCATTTTTTTGTCCCAAATTGCTACTGGAACTTTTTCCATGTCTGTCACAGTGGTCAGCAGTTGGCTAGACGTAGGAATATTTTCAAAAACAAAACTCCTTAGTTGTGATACATGGAAAGTAGGGTGAATAGTAAATTTTTTTTGGAAATTTCAACGTATAGGCTACTTTATTCACTTTGGAAGTGATTGCGAAGGGTCCATAGTAAAAAGGCGCCAGTTTTTGGTTAGATCTCCATTGCAGCAAATGTTGTTTGTAGGGTTGTAACTTTACGTACACCCACTGCCCCCTCTCTGACCGTTTTTTGTCCACCTGCAACTTCATCCCCTGTTTTGCTCTGTTCAGATAAAATTTAACGATTTGGAGTGCTACTTGCCTCTCTCTCCTAGAATGCTTGATCAATCCAAACATCTCTCGAATCTCCTGCTACATAAGGCACATACAATGGTGGTGAATAACAATAGAGAACTTCGAAAGGTGTAGTGTTGAT
The DNA here is from genome assembly GCA_027563825.1 of Erythroxylum mucronatum. NCBI lineage: Eukaryota > Viridiplantae > Streptophyta > Magnoliopsida > Malpighiales > Erythroxylaceae > Erythroxylum > Erythroxylum mucronatum. The sequence goes on along the minus strand of JAOSBP010000006.1, from coordinate 27,985,689 downwards.
GACAGTATGGTGCGTGGTATTGTACCACCATTCAGCCATTGTTAACCAGCTCGTCCATTTCTGTGGTGTGTCACAACAGAAGCATCTCATATAAGTTTCTAGTGTCTTGTTTACTGCTTCCGACTATCCATCCGTATGTGGATGGTAAGCTGTGGATAATTGTAGCTTCACATTCTGCAATCTGAACATCTCTCGCCAAAATCCTTAAAAAGAGAGGGTCCCTATCACTGGTTATTCTTTCTAGCATCCCATGCAATTTGAATACATGGTCCACGAACACTTGTGCAACATCTTGTGCTGTGTATGAGTATTTGATGGCTATGAAATGTGCATACTTGCTGAATCTGTTTACTACAACAAAGATGGAAGACTTTCCTCTTAAAGGTAGTAATCCTTCTATGAAATCCGTGGTAATTTCTCTCCAACATCCTTCAGGTACTGGTAGGGGTTGGAGTAAGCACGGATATGCCACATGATCGTACTTGCTCCGTTGGCATGTTACACAATTTTTGACGTGATTTCTAACATCCTTGGCCATTTGCTTCCAATGAAAAAGACCTTGTATTTTTTTGATTGTTACTATCACCCCCGAATGTCCAACTTGAGGACTATCATAAGCCATTGCTATGATTTTCTTCTAAAGCTCCTTATCGCAACTAACAATTCTTCCCTTCCACCTTAACATTCCATTCCTCCATTCGTAGTTACCCAAAGAAATTTCTTGTCCAAGGATGTTAATAGGATGGAAGAAATTTCTTGTCCTTCACGAATTTCTTCCATAAGTGTTGCTTATATATGCGATACTAACAATGTTAGTAGCTGGAGGCTTAAGACTCGAGATAATGCATCTGCCGTTAAATTTTCTTTTCCACTCCTATAGGTGACTTCAAAGTTGCAGCCCATCAATTAAGTAAGCCAATTTTGTTGAAATGGTGTTGAGATGCGTTGCTCCAAGAGATACTTCAAGCTCCTATGGTCTATTTGTATCCGAAAGAATCTACCATTTAAGTAGTGATGCCATTGCTTTATGGCTTTGATGATGGCGAGGAACTCCTTTTCATAAGTGGACAACCCTTGGTGCTTGGGAGCCAAAGCCTTACTCAGATATGCTATGGGACGTCCTTCTTGTTGAAGTACAGCTCCAATACCCTTATCATAAGCATCTGACTCAATTATGAAAGGTTTGGTTAAGTCTGGTAGCGCCAACAATGGTGTTGCCACCAATTTTTCCTTCAGCTGTTCAAAAGCTTTCTGTTGTTCCTCTTTCCACTCTCGATTCCTTGCCTCTTGCTTCTTCAACAATGCATTAAGTGGCTTCGCTATAATTCCATAAGGCTTAATAAATCTCCTATAGTATCCTGTTAGTCCGAGAAATCCTCGGAGCTCCTTCAAGGTGCGCGGTTATGGTCATTGCTGAATTGTTTCTATTTTTCTGTTGTCAGTGGACACACCTTTCTCCAAAACAGAATGCCCTAAGTAATCCACCTGTCTTGCTCCAAATGTGCACTTGCTTCCTCTGATAAACAATTGTTGTTGTTGCAAAACTTCCAAGACCTGACGTAAGTGCTCCAAATGTTGTTGGAAGTTGGCACAGTAAATGAGAAGTCATCAAAGAAGACAAGCAAACATTTTCGTAGAAAGGGCTTAAATATTTCATTCATAAGGCTCTGAAAAGTGGAGGGAGCGTTCGTGAGGTTGAAGGACATCACCAGAAATTCAAATTGGCCCTCGTGAGTTCAGAATGCAATTTTCTGTATGTCTTCCTCCTCCATTTGAATCTGGTGGTACCCAGACCTTAAGTCCAACTTCGAATACCAACTTGATCCGTTCAATTCTTCTAGCAACTCTTCTAACAATGGAATAGGGAACTTACTCTTGATAGTGTACTTGTTTAACTCACAATAGTCAATACATATTCTCCAAGTATTGTCCTTCTTTTTCACAAGGATGACTGGTGATGCGTAAGGACTAACGCTCTTCCGAATAAAACCTTGCTCCAACAATTCTTCCACCAACTTTTCTATAGCATCCTTTTGTTCCCCTGAATAGCGATAAGGTATGATGTTTACAGTCTCCACCCTTTGCTTGATATGAATGGCATGGTCACATGCTCTTTTTGGGGGCAATTGCTTTGGTTCTAGAAAGACATCACGGAATTCTGCTAACAATCCTTCTATCTCATCTCTGGTCTAGACATCGTCGTTTATTCCCAGTTGTTACATGTGAAACTCTATAGGGTCTGCTAAACGCAACATGAATAGAGCACTTTGGTTAGAATTTTTAATCAACTTGTGAAGGTTCTTACCAGACACTTCCCTTGCATGTACTTCTGGATTTCCCGTTAGTCTTACTATCTTGCCCTCCTATTGAAATTCCATGGTGCGTCTTTTAAAATTGCACAGCATAGCATTAAGGGTTGCCAACCATTGAACTCCCAACACTGTATTGCAACCTCCTAGCTTAATGATCAACGCCTCTATAAAGAACTGCAACCCTTGCATTTTCCACATGAAATTCCTGCATGCTTGTCTGCAGTCTAGTTTTAAGCCTCCACCAACAGTAATACTTACGGGGTTTATGTTAATTACCTCTGCATTCCCTTTGCGGATCACCTTTTCATCCAGGAAATTGTGGGTACTCCCACTATCTATAAGGATATGTAGAGGTTTGATTTGATGACTTCCCATGATCCTCAGTTGTTTGTATTATGTCTGATCCTTTAAGCCCCACATTGCTTCTAATGAAATATTAGGATTGAAGGGAGCTCTATCTTCAAGCTTGTCACTCCCAGGTTACTCTTCCTTCGGTTCTTCATCTTCTACCATGTATAATTGAAATTGTTTCTTCTTGCAACGATGTCCCAGAGAGTATTTTTCGTCACACCAAAAGCACAACCCCTTAGCCCTTTTTTCGTCAAACTCCTTGCTGCTTGTTGTTCTACTGCCTCAAGAACCTTTGTAATTGTTGGTTTTGTTAACGCTGCCTTGACTCTTTGGTGTGGGTAACAACCCTTTGTTTGCAGTTTGGATGGAGTTGTCGTATAACTAGCCCCTTATACATGTTTATTCCTCCTCCTACTATGCTTCCAGCTTTAATTCCCTTCCCGAAGTAAACTAGAATACTAGCTGCCACAATCGCTTCTTGTTTACATGCCCATGTATAAGCTTGATATAACGTCTGAGGATCCATCATTTTTACGATGTGTCCCAACTTCGGTTTGAGTCCTTTTAAGAAGAACCCCACCAAGTAATCTTCTGGCAGTGAGAGCTTATTTGAGTACCTGTCAAATAAGGCACAAGAGTCTAGTACCGAACCTTCTTGTCTTAGCTCCTTTAGATCCCTTATAGGGTCCTCAAAGATTTTCTCATCGAATCACTGTCATAACAGAATTATAAATTCTTCCCACTTCATCGTGTTCACTTCATTACGATTTCGGATTGTCAGTTGGTACCATTCTTGCACGATCCCTTCCATGTGAAGGGAAGCCATTCTTATCTTCATTTCTTCCGGTGTTTGGTCCATTGTAAAAAACTGTTCACATTGGTAAATCCAGCATCTTACCCCCATACTATCGAACATCGGGAAATCGATTTTGTTGACCCTCGTCAATATTGTATAGTGTCCTCCATCTTCAGGACTTTTCACAGAAGTTTCAGTATCTTCCTTGTCCATTTTTTGCATGAGCTATTGAAACATGGATTTAATGTCACTAATTTCTTTCTCATGTCGCAGTTGAGCCTCCAAAAGGTTTTTCATTTTTGGAGAAACAACGAACTTTAGCTCCGCGTGTACCTTCTACCACTGGACTCACCGAAGAACGTTTGCTCTGATACCAGAGGAATTTTCCAACTCACACACCCTCCTGTATCACTCACGCAACAATTTCAGAGATAGAGAAGAGAGTTTTGAGAGAGAGAAGGGAATCAAACATTTACTCGTTATTTTTTATTGATTTCCAAATATGTTACAACGGCTATTTCATACAGTACGTAGAAAAATCTAGACACATCACGTAAGTTCTTCCGTTAAGGTCGTTGTCGCTGCGTTTTGCTTATTTATTGATACATAATCTTCGACGTCGTTTCTTCTCTTCTTCTTCCTTCTGTCGCACGTTAGTCATATTTTCATAACATCACAATTCCCCCAACACGAGAATCCAAGGGGGAGATTAGGGTGAGCTTTAATGAATTCAAGAAGATTTGGTAGAAATTCTCATAAGTGAAGCAAAGCAAACCTATTTTGAAACAAATAAGATTAAGAAATCAAAACTATAGTGGCTAGTAGTAAAGCCCTAGGGATTATACTGGAAACTGGAAAAGACAAAGTCTAATGTGGCTTATTAATAGGAAGATGAGGAAAAAAGGGGCAAATTGTATTGTCTTTTTCTATAACTAATTAGATTATGATGTCTGATAGATCATTACATAGATCATATAAATCCACCTACATACTATGTGGCAATTTCATCTATCTAACTCAAACAAATACCACCTATCACCCTCCTTGCAATCCACTAGAATTCCGATGTCATACTTCCCACCACCACCAAATAATCTCTATCATTTGGTTCCTATTTTCCTCACATCAACTCCAAATTTCTGGCCATGTGAGATGACTTCCCTTCAAATTCTACAATTTCATTTTAGAACTCAAACCATTTTAGCAGTCATCTCAAACAGATTATGGTGCATTCATTACCCAGCAAAGACGGAATCCATGATAGCACATAAAGGCCTGAAGTTTTTATTAGATGCAACTGCTAAGTAAGATAGTATTTTAATTCTTTGTAAGACAAATTAGACTAGCATCCCAGCTGAAAAAAAAAAGTTTAATTTGCATAAGATACCATTGAGAAAGAACAAATAATAACGTCATAATAGCTTCATGCAATTGCCAAATGTATGAATTCAGAGTCTCAGACACTCACGTGGATAACCAACACTGGACACTTCACCAAAGGAATTTTGTCTATGTTCTGCACAAAGCACATGTAAAGCCATCAGTAGGACATTGGATGCATCACTATTTTTAATTAATGGATAATATAGCAGAGGATCATAAACAATATATTCTACCTTATATATATCAAACCAGTATGTACGCTTCACTGGATACATAACTCTCAGCCCTGACAATATAGGACTATGTAGGACAACAGCTCTAAGCCGAGGTAATCGTACAGCAAGGTCCAAAGTAGGGCCACTGCCCACAGATTGACCGTAAAGTATGATGTTTTCCTGCTTGGCACCATAGCACTCTTCAAGACACTTATAAGCAGCTTCAATATCTGAATATGTATTATGCTCACTGGGCTGCAGAAAGGCATACTAATGTGATGAAAAGCTCATGGGTGCAAGTATTTCAGTCACATAGCACATAGATAGACTACGTTTACACTGCTCACCTTCCCTGTTGATTGTCCATAGCCAGAGTAGTCATACCTGCATAAATTAGGGAAAAAGGAAATAAGAAAATGGGGCTCAAGTTATATATTTGATATTAGTATCTTATTGCATGGAGTATTGATTAACATGAAATTTTATGTTTAAGTAGGAGTGTTTCTCTCTGATCTCCATCATCCACCTCAATAATGTAAATTCTCGATCACTTCATTAACCAACTTCAAACATCAAAATTCCATCTCTGTCCGAAGCATAGTCTTCCATCTTCCGCATCCTTCCGTATGATATAGGAGGTCCTGGGTTTAAGTTCCCTCCCTCCAATTGAAACCAAAGTATATCACATATCATTACCCGTAACAAGCAGTTGTTTCGTATGATACAACAATTTAGACAGCCAAATATAGCAAATGATGTCAGATGAAAAGATCTACTTAAAGAAAGCTCTGGTTACGGATCCTAGTTATCTCCAATAACACTATATTAAGCTCGCCCCTTTCCTTTAAAACAAGAAAAAGAATCATCAAATAAAACCTAAAAAATTTGAACAGTCTTAGAGTTCAGCTACTTGCCAGTTACCATGATTTATCGGAGCTCCCACCAATATCTTTTCCTTCCATACAAACCAAACTAAAACTCCGCAGATTTCCAAGCCGGGCACCATTATGCTCCATACTTCCAACAAAAGCTTCAATTTTTAAGCACACTCACACTCCTAATCAACACTCACATTCACCGCCTCGAAACTCAACGAGAAAACAAAAGGGCCAGTTTGAACGAACTTACCCCATAAGATTAACACGTAGGTGGATGCTCAATTCAATGAAAAGCTCATACATCTGGCCTATATCAGCAGCATTCCCATGAGAGTATAGCAGAGTAGAGGTGGCCATCGGGTACCTAACATACACAGCAACGATCTCTGTTCCCCGGCGCGTGGGGAGACGCAGGACGTCGACGTTTTCACGGTGAGGAAAGTGGCCTAGAAGCACAAGGCCAGTGGTTTCGTCTGTAATTAGCTTGTAAGAAGGAGGGTTAGGTGGGAAAAAAGCAAACTTTGCAGCCATTGACGAAGTCACCCCGCCCATTATTCTATCTTTCACTCTAACTATTCCTTTTTCTCTCTATACCCTTTTTATGAAAATGAACACTCTTACTCTCTCTAAAGAAACAGGCAATCACTGACACTGGAGGAGGAGGAAGAAGAAGAAGAAGGAGGAGGAACTAAGAATAGGAACATTCCATTCCTTTATCTTTTGCTTTACCTTTCTATAGAGAGAGAGAGAGAGAGATTTGGTAGAGATTGTTAGCGTTAACATGGGCTTGTTAAGTATTATTAATTATCATTATAATTATTAATTATAATTATTATTGTTTATATTGTGGAGAGCTGTCGTTTTAAGATTTGTGGATGAAATTCTAAGTTGTTTTCTCTTTCTTTCATTTGTTGCTGTGTTTTCTTTTTTGAGCTTTTAAAAAGAGACGGTGGTGAGAGGCAATGATATGATTACATCTTGTCTCATGCAGGTTTCCATAAGACCTTACTCACGTGTTAAGTTAAGCTACCTGTTCTGACAACTTTTCCTTATTTTGCACTCGTGCCCTTTAACTCCTGCTTTCTTCACAAATGATTCTACAAAATGTAGAATCCTCCTAAATATTAGTGATCATTTGCATAACTTTCATAAATATGCAAAATGAGATGCTTTTATTTTAAATTTTTTTATCACATATAAGTAATAGAAAAAGTGATCATTTGTATAACTTTTTATAAATAAGGAATCGAAGCTTGGACGGAAATGTTACTTTCGAGGGCTAAAATAACATACAGGCAAAATTTGAGGAACGTCACGGCAAAAGCAGCTTCATGATTGGTAGAGTCGCACGGGGTTTGCAGGTTGTCCCATTTTAGGTTACAGGTGGCCGTGAGATTTCCAGGAGCAACGTTCTTCATGAGCGTGTTTTCAGACAAGCGTCCACTCCACCTGCAGTAACCACAACAGAGTTTAAGGACCACTTATGTTGTTGACTTTACGATGGAACCCACACAACACGCGCACGCACAATTTGATTTAATTTTAATCCCACGGGTTCTCTTTTCTGGATGATGCTGGTCTGTCTCTGGCTGCCACCTAAGGAAATAGCATTTTACAATACCATAAAGAAAAGAATACAACGCTACAAGACTAGAGGTCAAATGGAAATATCAATAAATTTCTAGACATTATTTAAGAACTCATTTATACATTTGATGCTCGTGATGACGTGCATTTTTGTGACATTTTATGCACATTTTTTGAATGTACATTTTCTTGACGTTTTATGCACGTTTCTAAAAAAATGTCATAAAATGTATATTTTCCAAAAAACAACGCAGGATGTGCATTTTTGTGACGTTTTATGCGCATTTTTTGAATGCGCATTTTCATTACACCTTTGAATATACAGCTAATCAATTAAATTAAATTAAATGAGGATAGATATTGCTTATCTTTAAAATTTTTATTAAGAAAAACCATAAATATATATATTTTTAATTAAAAATTTCAAGATTAGATCTCAATTTTACGAGTTAGTGTCAGTTTATTGCACTCGTCATATAGGCAGGGGCGGATCCAGAAATTTTTTTGAGTGAGGGCAAAATTTTAATAGGGACAAAAAAAATTTGAGTGGAGGCAAAATTTTAATGGGAGTAAAATTTTAATTTTTTTACGAGGACAAAACTTAAAATAATAACTTTTTATAGGGAATTTGTTGGAAACAGTGGGGGCAAGTGCCTCCACTTGCCCCCATTGTGGATCCGCTACTGCATATAGGAAGCCATTTTTTAAAGAATAAATTTCATGAAAGATAAAACCAGGAAATAAAATTTCAGTTAAAGGAATTTTTTATGAGATAGTAAATATTTTATTAAGGGTTTCTTTAAAACATACCGAATTATTATATCTATCTTTCTTCTCTTCCGATGTATCAACGCAACTTCAATCTGTATCAAAATGAAAGTGTAGAGTAAATTTATATTTTTTTTTTCATTTAAGAAATGTTAAAACAATATTTCATAAGATATATAATAGTGGATGGATCCTCTGCGACCATCTGAGCTGTTGTGTAGGTGTTAGTATGTGCAATAGGGGAGTGGTTGCCAACCCAGTTATCGTAGAAGCAGTTGGGTTGAAAGCGGCACTTGGTTGGTTGAAGGGAGTCGTTGCCTACAGACGGATTGACGTTGAATTAGATTACTTGGAATTGGTTGTAGCAATTCGAGGAGAACAAAATAACTCCTATCTTGGTGGTCTGGTTTCCGATATTAAAAGCTTGTTAGATCAATTTCGATCTATAGTTGTTTCTTATGTTAAGGGGTCAATGAATCAAGTTGTTCATATGTTAGTCTCGGCATCTGGTTCTATTTCTGGCTCTCACTATTAAGGTTCTGTTCCCTCTGACTTCATTTCTGCTGTAATGACGTTTGATCTCGTTTAATACTACCCATTACTATTCAAAAAAAGGATATATAATAGTCTAATGGAATAAAATAAAAAAAAGTAATGTAATTTAAGATTATATATATGACTAAAATATTATTTCATTGTAAATGTGAAAAATCTCTAATCACCTTTTTTTATATGCAACTAGACAAATGAAAATTCGTGCCATTTAATTAGGACGTCATGAGTTGTGATTAGCTTATGCATGTTAATAGCTACACACTTACGGGGAACAAAGGCATATTGGACCCATATGTACAAGAATAACCTAGTTACGTAACTTGGCCAAGAAGGGGACTCGTGCACTTTTATCGTTTCAAATCAGAAAAGCCGCCTGAAAGAGGAAAGCAAATAAAAGTTGCTACTTGCTAAAGACGGGACTTAGGATCCTCTTCGATCAACCCAAGCGTGTGTGAAAACAATCTTTATTTTTTTTGTTTTGCTTTAATAGACACAACAACGGCTTTGTTTTCAAAAATTGGGGGCTGTCTTTTCTCTCTCGAGATCAGGAGCACAGTTGCCATGTTTTCGGGACCATTCGCCCCTCTTTTCACATGTCCATTCAAGTTTGCTGCTTGCAAATGCTCTACACGATCGTGTATTGCAATGAAACTGGAGTCTTTCTCATTGCTTTTTCTCAAACCATTGCAGTTCTTTTGATTTGAGTTACTTTCTTGTAGGCCTGTAATCTCAAATAAAATGCCCACTCCATTAAAGTTTTCAGCAATAATATTTGGTATGGCTTGTAGGAACAAAATAAATATTAGTTCCTACAAGTAATCCCACATCGAGTCTAAACTATTTTATAGAATGCAATGATGGATTCTTAATAAAGTACTCGTATCTCCATCAATCCTTTTGGACCCATTCACCCCTCTAAACAATTCCAAATAATGGAGATGTTTGAATAAGAGAGTGATTTATTTATGTTAAGATGTGACAAATTCATACCACTCCACAGCATCAACCTATCCATACCCCTGCAGTTTGCACTTCTTGACCTGCATCGCTCACAACTAGCCTCTTTCTTTGACGGAAAACTTATGATCAACCTGTGAGGGGCAAATGTCGTCCCATTATTTGAAAATATTAGTTGAACTGCTAATATTTTGCTTAGAAACTTATCATGTGATACAAGATCGAATTGACTCCATTCACAGGTACGTGGGGTTAATGCACGTTGTCGTATAGCTTTATCCCGACTGTCCGCTTGAGGCCACGAGATCCTGAAAAATTGAACTCGTTTTGTTCACGGTTTAAACTTTGGTTTATCCGTTTCGCTCTACGGAACTCTCGAACCATTTATATGTGCATTTACATTTTGATATGTCAAGTTATGATGCAAGATTGAGTGTTATGTTTTGATGATTAATTACACTTAAAATGTTCTATGTGATGATATGTTGAATTATAAGTTGTGAATTTGAATTATGAATGATTGAATTTCTGGCCTAATGAGTTTTAAATATATATGAATATATGAAGTATACGTATGTTTGATTGTGTGGGTTGTCGCCAATTGCTATAAACATATAAGCCACTGAGCTTCGCAACTCACCCCTTCCCTTCCACTCCGCTGGTGCAGAAAAAGGCAGATAAGCATTGATCCTTGCAAAGCTTGGTAAACAGTGAGAATGGAGACTTTTGTAATGAAGTTAGCTCAGGAAATTTTGTAATTTAGAATCATTTTAAGCATAAGCATTCAAATTGTATCGTGTGTATTTCATATTTCATATT
>JAOSBP010000006.1:27951299-27964947 GCA_027563825.1 Erythroxylum mucronatum | reverse complement strand
ATTAAATTAATTTTATAAATTAAATTAAAATTGTGATTATTATTTATTATTATGATTTTTGGAGACATGGTTAAAAAAATACAGAAAAACTGTATAATATGACAATGAACTATTTTGTAATTTTTAAAAAAATCATGGACTATTTCATAAATTTAAAAAATTACCTGAAATGATACCTGATATTAACTAATACTGGTATAGTATTATACCATAACCCAATTCGATACCAATTTTGGTATGATATCCATAACATTTTAGAACCAAGCAAACCACGAGGTTCTGTTCTACTAAAAATATGCGTACTCCGATTGAGACAGAACTTTGGAGTATCCATTCGGGCCTCATAGTAGCCTGATCACTTGAGTACCGTCGAGTCATTTTAGAAATAGACTCTTTGGTAGTAATTAATCTTCATTCCTCTTCTAGTATTGTATTTGCTGTGAATTTTGTTTTGTTGACAGGTAGCCAAGTACTTCTCCGTCAAAATTAGGAGGTCAACATTTTGCACGTGCATCGTGAAAGGAATTAGTGTGCGAATCACCTTGTTGCTCTCTCGGTTCTTACCGCCCCTGATCTGCATTATCTGCAAGAGCCCCCGTTATCGGCAGTGGAGCTTCTCCATCGAGATCATCGGCGCTGTTTACCGTCACTCGTTGCGTTAACTTTTGCTGTTTTTTGAGCTTTCCTTTGTATTCAGGAAAAAAAAAAAAAGGAAGCGTATCAAGACGTCGTCGATAAGAAAATTCTGCAGTAAATAGTTAGAACTAACTTGCCCTCACGCAGGATCGAACTACGGACCTTCAGTTTACAAGACTGACGCTCTACCACTGAGCTATAAGGGCTTCTCCTTACTAATTAATATTGAGCTCTTATCTCAACTAATACATCACGTATTCACTACAGGACGCGCTTCCTAAATTCTAAAGAGTCGAAGTGGCGAGGGAAAACGGCTTCACATGGACGACGAAAACACATACACTTTCGATCCTGTATGCTTACGTTTGCCATTTGTTATTCTTTTTCTGTTTTTTTTTGGGTTTTTCACTTAAATCCTTTTTGATGAACTTTGAGAATTCAATTCTTGTTCACAGGATTTGATCCATGCCATCTTCAAACACGTTTGGTCCAAAACAGCTGTTGGTTTGTACTCGTTCACGTTTCTGTTCTTATCTTCCGACCATTGATCTTTCATTTCTTATTTCCATCTCTCTATCCTCAAATTGTCCACACTGATGCAGAGCGTGAGAGAAACCAGGTCACTAATGCTATGAACTGCGAGGTTTGCAATATGCTTTCTAACTTTTATTTTAGCCTTTTCGTTTCCTCTCATTAACTTGATTATTGCTTATTTATTGCAGGTAGGTGTTGGGACATCTAAGAAGAATCGCCCCACCTTAGGTACTTTCAGATCCTTTTTCAAATTTGCTGTTTTTTCTCCCAAATTCTTCTGTTGCGTTCGCTTATGTGACTGCAATTTTGGTTGAGGTTCTTAAAAATTAATTAGCAAAATTTACATGTTACTGTTGTAGCTAACTCAATTGCGCTAAAGCTGAGTTGTGAGCTCCTGAAGACTTTCATCTCAGGTTAATTGCTCTGACCCTTTTAGTATTTGCTCTTCTTTAATTGGAGACATAGTAAAGATCAACTCTTTTAACTTGGAAGCGGTGGAATATTGTTGTTAAATTGGGATGGAGCTTTTTATATGGATGCAGAGGCAGTGCAGCGTGCTGCATTGATTGCTGAAGCTGAGGGAGGTACGAAGATTGAAGCCACTCACTTGGAGAGGATCCTTCCTCAGTTGCTTCTGGATTTTTGAGTAATTGTTAGATTACATTGCTCTGGTCATCAGATTTGGTTGCATTTTTGCAATTACATGGAGTTACCGAGAATAAATTGAGCACGTGAGGCATCTTCATAGGCTGGATTGTGGAACTTCTGGCTGTATTCCATAACTTTTGCTGTTTACTTTACCAAATTCTAACTTATATGTGAAATTCATCTTGTAAGTCTCCCTGTTTCCGTTGCTCTAAAAAGCTTGTTTCTGCAGGAATGGACAATTTCTATCGTCCAACAAAGGTCATTGTTGTTGTCACAATGTTCATAAATTCAAGTAAACATTGATTGTTACTGTCAATTACTGGTGCCAGTGCCTTGGATACCTTAGCTAGTTGCCATCTCCTTCTCTCTGAATAAGATTGACCTTGTGGAATATACAAGGTCAGAAGCATTCATCCACTATAACTTTATTAATTTGGAGCTTTTTTAAGTGGCTATGCAAACAGCAGTATGAAGAGTTCATGAAACTGACTTACAGTTTTTTTTAGAACTCTTTTAGCATATTACTGGGATAACACGTTCATGCATATTCTTCATAACTCGTAAATAAGTAACAAGAGCTCTTTTAGTTTCTAAAAACTTTCTTATGACTTCTCTAGATACTCTATTATAAACTTTCTCTAAATCAATGAAATTATATATAAATTCCTTTATTTATCCCTGTAATATACTATTAATTGTCTAAACAGATGTATAGATTCTATCATTATGCAATTAATGGAATATTAAACAATGCTAAACAAGTTCCTTTAAAAACGTATAGCACTGGACTGTGATGTGCCTGGGCTCTGAATAACCACGTAGGGATTTGGGCTTAGATGCTCAATATGCGGGAACTCAATGGTGCCATATAGGAGGGTGTTTTCCTATTGATAAATATCTCATATCAAGAAATCGATTGATTTCTTTACTTGATAAGGACAAAACTGGTGCTGAGGCTACTGTCAAAAGAAAGGATGTCAATTTATGCTTTTAGTACGTGTACTAAAGTTTCTTTAGAGCGTCTGAAAGACTAATAACAAATAAGATTCCTATGGTCATTTGTTCATTTGTCTCTCGGACGTTGTTGCCACTTTTTTCCGACTCTCATTGATGTCGTGTCCCTGTTTGTCCTGTGCACAATATGAAGAGGAGCTTCTGGAGATCTCTCGTGGTAATTTGGACAAGCATTCTACTCTGATACTGTAGACTTCCAATCATGGAGCTGTCAAGTTGCAAGAAAATCAATCCACCACTAGCCATTTTTCTGCCGATTGCCTAGATACAACTTTTCCTTTTTCGATAAAAACAAGCTGCAAATTTTTACATCAGTAATACTTCTGCTTGATTACTTGTCTATGAAATTGTAATCCATAAAGGTAGTTTTCATTGCTAAATACAATTCCAAAAGGTAGAACTACTACAAAAACATGCATCGCTTTTTACTTCCTCCAAATGCTTCGTTATTCTTCAAATCACACTTCTTTAGTCATCTAACATGCTGAGCATTTGCTACTCAAAACCGTTATCTACTAAATTTGGTTCAATTGCTGGGCACCCTTTAAGCTGAGACAGCATGCATCTGACTTCCTTACTGTCAGGCCTCTGTCTAGGGTCATCTAGAGTGCAAAAGCAAGCAATTTTCAGAACCAACAGCATTTGATCCTCGTAGGCTTTGTCCATCAGCTTTGGATCAATTGCCTGACTCGGATTCTCTGACGTCATGATGTTTCTAAGCCACTTAACTAGGCTCATTTCACGAGTATTTTGGAAGAAGTCGTCAGACGGAAGTTTTCCCATCACCAGAACCCCAAGTAACACACCAAAACTGTAGATATCACACTTGTCTGTGAATTTGAGTGTCTGATGATATTCTGGTGCTATGTATCCCACAGTCCCTGCAACATTCGATGTAGTGACATGCGTATAAGCGTCAGGCATTGCCTTTGCAAGTCCGAAATCTGCAATTCTTGCTTCCATGTTATCGTCAAGAAGGACGTTTGCTGGCTTTAAATCTCTGTGAATGATTCGGGGACTATGGCTCATATGCAGGTACTCAAGTCCGGCTGCGATTCCTAGCGCAATCCTGTGGCGAGCAAACCAGTTCAACTCCCTATTCCCCTGCGCAACCTGGGTCAGAACGTCTTGTAAACTGCCATTTTTCATGAATTCGTAAACAAGGTAATGACAATCAGGCCTTGCCACATGGGCTAATAGAGGAAGAAGATTTCTGTGTCGAATTCGGCCAACTGTATTGATCTCAGATCGAATTTGCCTCATTTTCTTGCTCAGAAGCTTACTGTCTTCGTCGTTCAATTCAGGAGCATCACTTTTTGTTGGCTGAACAACCTTCTTTATAGCGATCTGCTTTCCTCCTGGCAACTCAGATTTGTAAACTTCTCCACATCCACCTCTTCCAATGATTTGCAATGAAGCAAGCCCATCATCTTTCTCTAAGAAGGCCAGATCTTCTGCATCTTTTATGATCTTCGGACTAAAAATTTCAGGTCCTTGACCTCTTCCACCACCTCTAATAGCCGCTAACGTTAGCTTAAACATCACTAGAAACACGAAGCCGCATATACTTCCAGCCAATGCTCCGGTGAGAAATCCAATAATCCATCCAGCTGGTTTCCTTTTTCTACCTTTGGGCTTTTGAGAATTTGCCACTGATGGACCAGGAGCTGGAGAACTAGAAGACAAATTAACAGCAGAAGTTGGTCCTTTGGCAGAACTAGAACTGTTTCCTGTGGCAGTGCTTTTCTCTGCCAAAATGTATCGATTTGGATACTGAGGCCTTAAAGATTCAATCTTTCTCATCATAGGCACAGGTCCTTCCAACAAACTATTCCCAGAGAGATCAAAGTATTGCAGATTACGAAATGAGGGTAGAGATCTAGGCACTTTTCCGGTGAATAGATTGTTGGCGAGAGAGAGAGTTTTCAAGTTGGGAAAATGCCCCAAGAAATTTAAATTCCCAGTGAACTTATTGGAAGACAAATCAAGAACTCGAAGACGTATAAGTGAGGCCAACTCCGACGGAACTTCACCAGAAAACTGGTTGTTTCCGAGGTCAAGAACTTCCAGTTTCTTGCAGTTAATTATCTGGAATGGTACACGGTCGACCAGTTCGTTATCTGCTAAAGAAAGCTCTTTGAGCTCAGAGAGTCCCCCGATGGCTGGAGACAAGAACCCAGAAAGCTTCTGGGATATGAAGATAATTCTGGTGATTCTGAGAACATGTGTGTCGTTGGAAATTATCCGTTCACAAAAGACTCCAGGGACGGTACATGGGTTGCCCAAGAGACTGCGTTGACCTTGGATGCCTAAGTCTTTGTGGATAGTTATGAAGGATTTGAGGTCGGAGGGGTGAAGGCTAAGTTTTGCATGAGTGAGGAGGAAAAGGGAGAAGAGGAATAGAAGAGAGAGGTTGTGGTTGCGAGCGGGGAGAGCCATCGGGGACGACAGGGAGGAATTGGTATGTGAGTGGTGATGGCTGGCTTAAAAGAGTTCATATTCAGTTAGGTCTTCGGTCAATAAAATGAGGCTGAGTGTCTTACTTCTTGCAATCAGTCCGCTTGGAAAAATAATAAAACAAAGCTGAGATAATTTTCATATTTGGTGTAGATAAGATAAGACACTTTGACACGCTAAGATCTTTAAAGAAAAGTCATCAAATAGGCTTTCAATGAAAATGATATCAACAGTGTAAATAATTTGACTCTGAAAATCATTTTGGGTGAGTATAACAGGAAAATCATTTACGACAAGAAAATCATAAATACAACTATACGTATATATAATAATGTACGTCTTAGCTTAAGTGAGGTCGCAGGTTCGAACCGTCCTTATGTATACAGTTGTTTAAAATTTGGGCATAATTTTACCTTCCGTAAGGGACCTACCTAATTTGAGTAAGGATTACTTTAGGTATAGATAGCTTAAAAGTATTTTTTTATAATTGAGATCCTCTTAAAATATAATTAATGGATTTTTTTTAGAAGAGATATCCGTTAATTCAAGAAAAGGACTTTGAAGTAGAAACACTTTTCATAAACAAATAATCTTATGCTCGAGTTGAATTAGAGCAGCAGAAACAGATGATCTATTCCTGAACTGTAAGATGAATGTCCAAAGTAATGAACACCATAATCATGCTCAAACGTTATATTAACTAAAAGTGATATAAACAAAACCACCGTCACTATTTCATAAACAAACATAGATTCAATGTCAATATCAACGGTTTCATAAATCAAGTATTTTTTAATATTTCATTCAACGACTAATAAGTCAAATATCCTTTATCATCACATTAAATGAATATCATCCAATGTTACCATCTTACAAATTATTATAAGAATAAATCTTATTTTTAATAATAAAATCACTTTTTACTTACACATTTTTATTAAAATATTACCTTTTCCTTTTCGAACTTTTGTCAACTTGATCCTTAAATGCCAAAAGTTTGAAAATATTTTAACACTTAATTTTATAAGTTTTTTTGAAATACATCCTAAAAGCCAATTATATTATAATCCTAAATTGGAATCTTTAATTTCATACTTACATCCGAAGAATCTCAATACTCAAATATTATATAATATCATTTGGTGATTATTATGAAGTTGTGATTCGTTAATATTGAGAATCATAAGGATATCAATCACATGCTCACATTTTTCTTTGTTTTAATAAGAAATGGAATTGTTACACTCACCTCCTTCCTTTTCACAACTGCTAACCTTGTATGTCCTCACAACTACTTTCCTATTTCAATTATGCAAGCATTCTGTTAACGATTGAAAATAAGTAACACCAAATGTTGACCTTAATTGTGACTCTCTAATCTAGACCTGCTTCTGTAAAAAATAATGAGGTCAGATTTGAACTACCTTAGAGTATCCAATAGATAAAACTAGTGCTAGATTAGGTATCTTACAGCAGATTGCTAAGTCAAGAGAGGTTCGTGAATTAGAATAATGTCTTAAATTAATCCACTCGTAACATGCAACCACAAATAAGCATCACCTAATGTGTCACAAAAGCAAAAGAAAAATCAAGAGCCATATGTCAAGTATGATAGCCTTCTTACCAAAGGCATACTGCTTTAACCCTTACCACTAAATTTCAAACCGTCACCATTAGAGCTCTATAATAGCATGACAAATTTATGCGATCATAATATGTGATTCAGGAAAATGATGGACCTTTATGGAGCAACATACGTAATATAATGTCATGCTTTCTTATCTATGCTGAATAGCGTAGTGAGAGACTGGTGTCAAACACTCTTACAAGCTCAATAACAAAATTTAGGCGATTGAAAAACTATTTTAAAACTCACTTTTTGTCAATAATTGATGTAGACCTTGCAACTCAGTACCTTATTTAAGGTAATACAAAATTTAGGTGATAAATAAGACGATTCATAGAAGTTACACAATTATTTAATAGTTTTAACACCTCTATTGTTGCTATTACTTTTAAGAAAAGGTTAAAAAGGCACCAACCCTTAAAAACTAGTATACATATGGATAAAGTGCATAGGTTTAAAGAAGTTCAAGAGAATGAGAAAGTACATTAACCTAAAGAAGGATTAATTGTATATAGAATGCTCAAACAAGTCTCTACAACATAGACAACATCACAGATGTGAGCAATATCCATTGCACGCAGAAGAAAAACAATATCATAAGTTTTACTAAAAGGACACAAGACTATTGAGCACCCAAAGAAAAATGGTAGGTCTAAAGGAAGAGCGAAAGTGAAGTTTTCTATATTAAGCACATTTATGAATTACATTTTAAATTTCATAAAAGAACAAGATCTAGTGAAACCTTCCTTGGTCAATGCCACCAGGAAGGTGATTAATAGAAAATTAGTACAAATTCTATGAGACTATGGCCATGACACTGAAGAATGCAAGAACCTTAGATGTATTATCAATGAACTTCAACTAGGACATTTGGAACAATTTATAAGGAAAGACAAAAGTGTTGCCCTATATAGATGTTTATCACATGGACAAGATCAAACCATACTTAGGTGTAGGTCATGGACTGCAAACTAGAGTTAAAGAAACAAAGTACTTATACTAGTCATTAATATGATTGCTAGTGGAGATAGTAGTTGCAACTGATCTCAGTTAAAGAGGTCTGCCCAATTCACCCAAATAAATGCCATAATAATGCTAATATCAAAAGATGGTGAATAGGGAGACAAATTGTATTTGAAAAATAGGAAGGCTCAAACCTATGTAATTCTTATAAAGATATAGTAGTCGTCAAAGCAAATATCATAAACTTTAAGTGAAATAAATCCTAGTCGATAATGATAGTTATGTCAACATCCTTTTCTACAAGGTCTTTAAGGCTATAGGACTCAAAATGATAGCTATATCTACATTCTTTTCCTTTGATCAAATTTAAAGGAGATTAAGTCTTCCCTGAAAGGAAAATAGATCTTCTTATTATAGATGGAGAATACCTTGAAAAGACAACCAAGATGATAGTCTCATATCATACATAGACCTACTATATATAGCGCTATTTTTAGTCAATATATATTATATACAGTAAGAACCATCATGTCACCATACTAGCTGCTTATAAAGTTTCCAATGAAGAAAGTTACATTAGAAGTCTTGGAGAACTACTAAATGGCAAGACAATGATAAAATGATTTCATTAAAGAAGAAAAATCCACCCTATTAGATTAATGTGAAAAAATGGAACCCAACTTGAAAAAAATGGAACCCAAGCTTACTGAAGACAAAACCAGGACAAATAAAAAAAATTAAGAAGTTTAAGTCAAAGATTCAAATAACAATAAATGATTGCAAGGAGGAACATGTATGGATTAATAGTAGTGCACCAAAATGGTGACTTTATTAAAAGAAGAGTGAGAGGTATTTGTATGGTCTGCTTCATATATGAAAGGATTTAAATCATATGTAATAACCTACATATTGAACATTAGGCCCCATGCTAGTCTTATGATGAAAAAAAAGAATAGCAATAGGTAGAATAGGTAGAGGTGAAAAAATTTTAAGTGCAAGTTTTATAAGGGAAGTGGTATATCCAAATTAGTTTGTTAATATGGCAATAGTTAAAAAAGTATAAGAACAAGTGGAATATGTGTATAGATTTTATAAATCTGAACAGAGTTTCTCCAAAGGATAGTTAACTATTTCTAAAGAAAGATATTCTTATAGATGTCATAATAGGCCAGTGATGGTTAAACTACACAGACGCCTACTCAAGTTATAACTAGATCTGTATGTGTAAATATGATGAAGAAAAGAGGCATTTGTTACACATAACGGAACATATTATTACAAAATGATGTCACTTAGACTAAAAAATACAAGGACTAGCTATCAAAGGCTAGCTAATTTTATGTTTCATTAAAAGATTAACAAATATATAAAGGTATATATGGTCCTTAAAGTAAAAGCAAGGAGAGATCATTTAGCAAACCTACAAAAATGCTTTGAAACATTTAAAAGTATGGGATGAAACTAAACCTACAAAGTATAAGTTCGAAATATCCATACAAAAGTTCTTAGGATTTATGGTGAGCCAAAAAGGCCTTAAGTTCGACCTCAACAAGATTAGAGTAGTTATTGATATAAAACCACCACAAATCTTACAGAAAGCATAAGGCCTCATAAATAAAATAACAAGTTTATCTCGTTTTCTTTTTAGATCAATTAAAAGGTATCTTGCATTCTTTAAGATACTAAGGCAAAACTAATGTTTAAATAAAATAATGAATATTAACAATCATTTGATGATTTGAATACTACTTGTAAAATCCTCCTCCCCTCACTACTCCTCATAATAGAGAAAATCTATATTTATACATCTTTTTTGTACTAGAAGTGTTTGGTTCAGTGCTAGTTTAGGAATAAAAACATCAAAGGATGATTTATTATATAAGCAGGAATTTCCGAGGACTAAATTTTCAATGATAAAGGTATATTTAATTATTAATTATTGTGTCTTAAATATTCATCTGATAAAACTATTACATAATCAGGTTCAATTTATATAATAATATCTCTACATGTAGATAAAAAAGTTCAAACTATTGACGATCCTAATTATAATGGTTAGCTAGTCCCTTTCCTTTTATGTGGTTTGTTTTCTTTAATCGTTACTTCTCGATTAACTACTTTTTCATTTGACTGCTTTGGATTTTTACCACTGAGATATAAATCTTCACTTGCGTGTTTTTTTATATAGGTTAACAAAGAAAACTCGACATTATTGTCTTTATCTGTTAGCTCAACTTTGGTCTCCATTTATAATTAATAACTCTTTTTTATATCTTTCTTCATTTGGATAATAATAGCACTATGATACTCTTTAAGTCTGAAAATAACATGATTTTGATAATAATACATTCATACTTGTTGGATAGGCAGACTCTTGAATTTATGTTATTTTTTCATGTTTTGAGTAGACCAAGGCCCCACGTGTTGTTTTATTATTAGATTTAGAAAAGTAAATAGTGATTAGTAATATAAAGGAGAGAATAATTGAAAACAACATTAATTTTAAAAAATTAAGCAAATAGATTTTAATTAATTTTTTTAATCAAAAGTAAGACGTTGGACTTAACAATATTAATTTAATAAAAATGAATATAGATTCCTTATCAAAGTTGAGATAATTTGAAAAAAATGAGCAATTTAGAATATTCAAAAGTATATTTCAAAATTGAACTTAAGACTTATAATATTAGGTGTTACAAAGATTTTCCAAACATTAAACTTATATTGCAAATTGCACTTATACATGTGATTTTTGACGAGCAGAATCCTATTCTCAAATGCCTCATGATTATCGCAATATTTAACTCCCACACTCGAATAAGAATGTTAAGAAAGCACAATCATAGGTAACAATAAAATACACAAAAGTTATGATAAAAATCAACCTTTATTACTTCCCCAAAGTATACAAAATAATGCTGCCTCTTAATGTATTCTCCTTCCCCTCGTTTCTGTTGAGGAGTAAAGCTTAAATAAGTTATTTATAAGCATCTCTAGCTTTACAATTCAGAATCTTAATTAAACTAAATTAACTAGATCACCTCTATCCTTATCAGATTACATGATACCTCCATCTAAATAGGATTTTATCTTATAGAATTTAGCTACATCTTAACTAACAAGATAGGATATTACATTTAATTAGTAAAGATACATTCATATCTGATCCTCTAATATGGTCTTTATCTTTTAGAGTTGATATATATCTACTTTAATCTTATCCACCATGTTATCTAAGGTCTCTCCTTGATCTCTATCCTTTGATGATGCCATCCAAGTTCAAAGCCTTCTATAGTACACTGGTCCAGTCTAATACTTACCCATGTCAAGTCTATTAGACATAGTCCTTCTATTTAAGAACATATTAAGTCTTTAGAGCTCTCACATGTCTCCCTCATGTATATGAGCTAGCTAGCATTCAACTCAAGATCCATCTCAAGTTCATCTTTTGGTTTCATATTCGAATCTTGCATCTCATTGGCGATTTTTCTGTTGAGCACCAATGCATAATAGTAAGTAGCTATTATGCATTCATTTTTATTTGATATCCATTTTTTTCAAGATACATTTCTATTTAAAATCATTCTATTATAACTTTCTTTGTAAATCCAATCAAATCCTTTTTAGTTTATAGTCTTTTCACCCAAATTCCTTTTTTTAATCGAATTACCAAAAACTCATTTTCATTTGGTTTTTAAATATTAGGGCTTATTTGGTTTTGATTTTTTTTGTGGTTTTTGATGAAATTACCACAAATATGAAAATAATTATTCAAAACTATTTGGTTGTAAGTGATTTACTTTCTTATTTCCAAGAACGAAAAACGACAACAAGATTATGAAAACACATTTGGTTGACAAAAACAAAAAAAAACTTATTGAATTAACGGGTTATCACTTATCACCTACTTTTATGATTTTTTTGTAGTCTTGTCACTCACGACTCAACTCATTCCTCGCTTCCAACCACCTTATTTACAAATAAGAAAACTCCTTATTTAGCTCGTTTTTCACCTCTAGTTATCACAGTAAAAAGGAAGAAAACACAAATTTTCACAATTTATGATAAAGATAAAGATGATCTAATGTGTATTGCTTCTTAGGCTTTAAATAAACTGTAAAGAAATATTTGGCATAACCCACACTTCAGTTCCCTAAAAGAAATAAGAAGAGTTTTTTTTGAAACTCTCAAAACACCATGTATAACTCAAAATAAAGAAAAAATGCACAAAAAAGAATTGAGAAAATAAAAAAGGGCTTACTTTCTATACCACGCCAAAAAGCCCCATTCCATTTAAAGGTCAAACCTCCTATTAGCATCAACCTTACACTTTTCTCTCTCATCTAAATATAACCGTTATCATGGTGATTTTGATTCATTACAAGAATCCATATGAGATCTAAAATATAAATCCTCTTACATTTGTTTTCCTTAAGAGTTAAGGTTTAGAATTATATCATTTAATTGTAGAAACCTAGTCTCAATCATCCTTTAAAAGTTCTTATTTAGACATCTTTCCTAATTTGCTTGATGATGACCCTTGGCTTGGAAATTTATTCCTATTTTTTCTTTTTATTTTTTAAAAATTAAATAATTTTCTTTTAATTTTCTATTTATCTTTTATTTGGGTCAATATGGAGCTTAAGTGTCTTATTACATTAAGATTTTCAGTTACTGATTTATCACTCTTTAACATTAGTAATTCCTTTTACAATAGGTTATCCAATTTTATTTTCTTAAAACTACATGATGAACATCTCTAAATCAATCGATGAATTTGTGACATAACTCCTTTTTGGATGTTGTCCTATAGACACTTTTATAATTGGAGATTCTTTTTTCAGCCTTTACCTATTCCTCACATCAAACTGAAATTTAGTCAAATTTCTCTATGTAACCTATGTTATATAGTGTTTTATGCAAAGGATTTTGATTTCATCTTAGAGGTAGTCTCGTTGATATAAGAGGCAAATACTTTTTTTTTTCCTTTTAGCTATTGAAATCAACTGGTGGTTGGTTTCTTCCACATAACCTATCCTTACTATTTTCCTTAAAATTTTGATGCCTTGTTAATCTCATAATTTCTAACCAAAAATTTTATGCTAATATGTAGTATCAATTAAAACAATTGGCCATTAAATAGTTATAATGCTTTTGAGGTTCAAATTTTTTTTCAAAATTAAGATCTTTAAGACTTACTTTCTAGGTAATGTCTCTTGTTAAATCAAGCATTTGAACTTTATTTTGATTCCTTAGTTATTTATAAAGCCTCCTAATATGGTTGATATTCTCTAAACTCTGACACAGGAAGGGTGGTTTCTTAAACTTCTTAAACCTAGCAAGTGTTATTTGATCCTTCATTATTCTTAACTTCAATGAGTTAGGTACCTTTTGTTTTGTTCATCATCTTACAACGTTAAGTACAAGCTAAAGTGATGTACAATTTCTCAAGAATATGTAAGGATTTACTTGTTTCATTTATTGTTTTTTAACTTCTCAACACGATAGACAATATTAAGGCTTACAATCAAAATAACTAGGATGTGCAGGATAAATGCTTGCATTCAGGCATTCTCAGAATTTAGAAGTAAATGTTAATCTGGAGCGTACTGTGAGTAGACTGAGATGGTCTCACTTTATTGTTTGTTATTTGAATTTTGTATTAATTGACTACTGAATCATTATGTGAATATGATTGATTGTGATGGTTTCCAGACAAAAGGTCCGATGACTGTGATGTATTAATGAAATATTGAAGTGCTACTTGTA
>JAOSBP010000006.1:27930173-27945186 GCA_027563825.1 Erythroxylum mucronatum | reverse complement strand
AGGTTCAGGTTCAGGTTCAGGTTCGTGAAATTGCCGAACCTGACATTCAGGTTCAGGTTCAGGTTATTTATGAACGGGTCAGGTTACCCTACCATGAACACCCCTAGTAGAATGGTGTCATTTTATTTTTTTAAATATAATAATTCGGTCCTAGTTGGGCTCCTTAGGTCAAGGCTCAGGTGGGCCAAGACCCGAGAGAAAAGGAGTACCAGGCCCGGCTCATTGCAAAATAGCCATAATTAAAATAGACAAATTGTTATTTATTAAAACAAATGCGACTTCCTGATATCAACTGACGATAATATGGAGCAAGTGAATAGTGAACCGCTACCTGTGGATCATTAGCAAGCCGACACCTGTGAAGAGAATAATAATCACGGTGGATTCGTGGCATTCTAGGAGGCGACTGTAGAAGGTAATGGAAGTTGTGAGAGTTGGAAAAGAATAAACCAGACACTTTAAAAGATAAAAATTTATTTTAACAAAAAAACAAAGAAATGCCACAACTACCTCTGTCCCCTGTAATAGCGTATGGTTGCCGCAATTGTACCACTTTTAGTGACCGTTTCGTCATTCGCTCTCTCCTTCGCAGTCACCACCATTCTCCGTCGCGCACCGCCGCCCTCCACTTCTCCTCTTTTAATAGTCCTACCGACCTCTGCCGCCTCATCATAGGCAACTCTCTGTTCCTCCGCATGGAGGTAGCGTCCCTCATCCTCAATTCCTTACTTTAGCCTATGCTTTGTACAATTCATTCCATGGGCTTCGTTTAATTTAGGTTTGAGTTTGGGGGGTTTTTAGTTCTGGTTCTGCCTCGGTTGTTTGGTGTGTTCTATTTTCAGGTTAATTTGGGTCCTCGTGTTTGGAGATTGTGTATTTGGTTGGCTATTTCTAATGGGCTTAACTGCTTCTTTCCTAATAATACGCCACCACTGTGCACATGCTTGATGCTTTCAGACTTGCAGAATGTAGGTACCGCGCCGGAGAGAGCGTTTCGGTTTCGCCAAATGGAGGTTGATCCGTGCTTGTTGTTTTCTGTTTCTTAGTGGGGTGGTGTCTATGAACTACGGTTTACTTGGTTGTAGGTTTATGCACTAGTAATAATTGTTGTATTCTATATTGCACTAAACTATTAGATTCTGTGTTGCTGCTATTTTGCTGGGTTGAGGTTTTTTTTTTGGGTTGTTTTTCAGCGCTTCTGGAGTGGAACTAGCGTTAACAAGAGCAAAGAGATGGTGAAGCATTTGCAGACCTATGGAATGATTAGATCAGAAAAGATTGCTCAAGTCATGGAAGAGATAGATAGGGGTTTATTCGTTCCTGGTGGTACCCAGGCTTATGTTGATAGCCCCATGCCAATAGGCTACAATGCCACTATATCTGCGCCTCATATGCACGCCATGTGTCTTCAGCTGTTGGCGGAGAATTTGAAACCTGGCATGCATGCATTAGATGTTGGCTCAGGTGCTTTTTCTTCTTGCTGTTCGTCTTTATTATCCTGTGGAATGCATACTGATTGTTAACTACGATGTACGAGTACTATAGTTAACATAGTGTAAGAAACCCGAAAATCAGTTGTATAATGGAGCTATTGTTTGAGGATAAAGGGCAGTTCATTGTGAATTCACGTTTTTTGTTTGGCAGGCCACGTGTTGTGGATAGGGCTGATAGAATTATTTGCATGAGCTTGTAGTTTACTCACATAAGTTGTTTCTAAACTCTACTTTTCGTTTTGGTCAAAGATCTTCAAAAACTTCTTATCCATTTTGCTTTCTACGTGTTATGTTACGAGAGACTTTCTTTGTGTGTGCAAAAAGGAACATTCATAAGCTTTTGAGATGGTTTCTGTGATAGGAACTGGTTATTTGACGGCATGCTTTGGGATGATGGTTGGACCTCAAGGTCGTGCTGTTGGTGTGGAGCATATACCTGAGCTAGTTACCTCTTCAGTTGAGAATATTGAGAAAAGTGCAGCAGCTCCATTATTAAAGGAAGGTTCCCTCTCAGTGCATGTTGGTGGTATGTTATTTTGTCTGTCAAAAGACCGTCAGTGTTTTCTAGTAGTTTCAAGTAAATCCAACATCTATGTGGCAGCCATGACTTGATATTCGCATCATAGGCAACATGATAATAATGGATGTCATTGAAAAACAGCGGGAGAAAATAAAACGAAGGGAAAATGGAGGAACCACGAAAATGCACATGGCTTTGCTAGATCATATAAATATGGACATCTTTGATATTGGAAAAGTGGAGAAAAATAGAAAGAAGGGAAAATGGAGGACTAATGTAGATGCTCATGGCTGCTGGGTCGTGTATCAGCGTCTTTAATCTGGTATTTGCAAAACAATAGGAGTTCGAATTCATAGTTTAGTTCATTTAGTGTGCTTGGCGAAAGCAATTTGGGTTCTGTCACTTGAATTTTCGACATGGGATTAAAGTGTACATGCTAATTACAAAGTGTTAATTGTTTACACTGGTTAATACAGATGGAAGACAAGGTTGGCCAGAATTTGCACCATATGATGCAATACATGTGGGGGCAGCAGCAGCTGAGATCCCGCCGGCACTTATTGAGCAGTTGAAGCCTGGAGGCCGAATGGTGATTCCTGTTGGCAATATATTTCAGGATTTGAAGGTTGTTGACAAGAAGCATGATGGCTCCATCAGTGTCCGGAGTGAAACTTCAGTTCGTTATGTCCCTTTAACAAGTCGTGATTCCCAATTAGGCGGCTTTTGAGTGTAGTGTCTTATAATGAGGTATAAGTGAGATGTTATGTACTTGTACAGAATATGCGACTCTGCTTAAAATTTGCGTGAAAAACACTCCCTCTTTCCCTATGTCGATGGAATGGACTTGTAAAGAACATGGATGAAATTTTATGTACTTATACAGAGTGCAAAATACATCGGCGTATATTAGCAGAATGTCAATCGACTATATTCTTATCGAAATACAGATGCATCCCTTTTCTATTAATCGCAATGGTCCAATAATCCTCGTAAACCCTTTCAAACCAGGAAGAGAAGGCCTGACTTTTGTATCATAGCAACTGCCCACTCGAACAACACCGTGTAGAGAAGATTTTAACACAATTTCTGAAATTCTTTCATCTCTTCTAACGTAAAATTTCTCCAGAACTAGCCAGTTAAAGAAATCAATGAAAAAAAGGGCAAAGAAAAGAAAAGAAAAAGAAGAAACCACCAGCAGTAGAAATACAAGTTCAAAATGACCGTCTTGGTCTTTCCTCAGCAACGTTTACTCTCATTGCCCTTCCTTCCAGACTCTGCGAAGCAAGTCAGAAACCAGATATGAGTATCATAAGGAGCTTTAATCATCATATTACTTGGATAGAAAAGAAACAGTAAAACCTGGAAATGGAGAAACCCAACAATACCTGTCCATCAAGTGCGGCTATGGCATCATTCATCTCAGTCTCTGATGACATTGTCACAAAGCCAAAACCACGTGAACGGCCAGAGTCCCTATCATAAACTACCCGAGCGCTCACCACCTTACCGTGCTCACTGAAAACTTGCTCCAGTCGATTATCATCAACACTCCATGGCAGGTTGCCCACATAGATTCTACAAGCAGTTTCATAAACTGGAGGAGGGCGTTCTGGCCTTGATCCTCTAGGAGCAGCCTTATTTACCGTCAAAAACCTTCCATCTAGGTCCTATGCACGTAAACAAATTGAAACATCTCAATGGCAGATAACGAAATCTTATGTCAATAGCATGACTTCTTAGAAAGCAAGTAAGCAATTACTAAGACTTGTCTGAACCCCAAGGCACCCAGTGCTTAACTCATCATTGAAAATGAACTTTCAAAAATGTGGACTAGTCATCATGCCAAGATTCAAAAGTGATATTCATGTCAAACAGAAAAAGCAATCTTGCTTCACTCCAGGAATATATAGATATCTTGATGGTAATAGATACCAATCGTTTTTACACAGAACAGAAAAAACTGATTAAGATCCAATTCCACAGAGTTCTGCCAATATCTTGTGAAGGAATTGCTTTGAATTTTACTTGTATATACGCTCGCACTCAAAGGGCTAGTAGAAAAGGATAATTTGTATTTGTAATGCCATGATGATTCCTCCTTTAACCACACAATTAACAAGGAAAAACTTACATAGCGGTGAAACAACTCCACAGCTTTCTCAGCTTCTTCAACAGTACTCATAGTGACAAACCCAAAACCACGACTTGTATCTGTCTCCCTGTTATAAATAACCTGCAAATCCAAACAAAGTCCAGACATAAGTAATCAGAAAAGAGCAAGTCCAGACCTCCTTAAATCTCCGAGAACAAACTCAATACTTAATTAACACATGGAAATAGCGAACCTCAGCAATCTCAACAGTTCCAGCTTTCTCAAATAACATAGCCAAATTCTGACTGTCAACATTATAAGGCAAATTCCCAACAAAGATTTTGGCATCCTCTGACGGCGGCTCAAAAGCTTCGTCACCATCTTCTTCACTCTCTCCTTCACCTCCAATGGCCTCAGTAACTGGATCCTCTCCCTCACCTTCCCAGTCGGATGCTCCAGTTGCTTCAATATCGCCACTCTCTTGGTTTCCCCACGAAGCGTCGTCTTGCTCAGAGTCGGACAATGTAATAGTGGTATTGTTGTCTTCCTCTTGTTGGGCCCAATCCGATGTCTGGGCAACAAAGGGAACAAAGGAAGAGAAGTGGGTCTTCAGTTTGAGAGAGATAGTAGAAGACACGGAGTGAGAAAGGTGGAGTTTTAAGCGTCTGGGTGTGACACAGAAGCAGTGGTGAGGAGGGGGTTTTGGTTTCGGATTTGAAGTGAGAAGAGAAGGGAAAGACAGTAATGAAGAGTCTGCCATTGATAAGGCGTTGAAGGCAGGTGTGGTAGAGAAAGCTGCAGATAGAGAGAGCATAAAGGAAGGGAAGAAGGGTTTAGAGGATAAGGGTGTGTAGGCCACTGGTGAGGTGAGGTAGGAGAAGAAGAATGAGGGAATGGGCCGTGAAAGATAAATGAAATAGTCTTTTACACGAAATGGCCTCTCTATTTGGGGCCTTGTTCTATTATACATTTTATAGATGCAAAAATAGATATAATAAGCAGAATAAGAATAAAGAGAAATGCTATTTAAATACATGAATGTATATGAAGATCATACATATATGTATATTTACATGGAACAAAATGTGTGGCCCCTGTAAACATCCGCATTCAAGTACAGATAATAACACCATTCACAACCTATATGCATCAAAGTACTGTTTAATATACAAATTCAATATCTCTCGGATTGCATTCACCTTCAAGTTGAATTGTTAATAAATCATCTTCATCCTTGTAACAGAAATTTACTTTCTTCATGTCCACCAATCAATATTTTGTGTTAGTGCTTGAGTACACCAAATCGCCCATTGCCTCGACCCCTTAGTTTGATTATGGATTCTGAGGAATTTATGCTGCAGGTCACAGCTTCTACTGCCCCTCCAGAGTTGTACATATCAATCAATCCTATTGGAGGCCTAGAAGATAGACCATGCATTCCGTCAGCCATTTGTTTCATTGACCAGCTTCCAGCTCCTTGGCAATTGAAAACACCAATGAACCCAGATAAGTTGTTCACATTCCATATCTTCAGTAGACTGGAAGAAATTCAAAATCGATGGTGTGATGTTAATAAGGTAATGCAGCACAAATAGATAATTAGAAGTTATTGTCTAGCTTTACTATTTGCACTGCTCCTCAGAAGTGAGATTTCGATAGGCTTTACCTTTTTCCATCCATGGCAGGGTCTTCAAACAAGCAATCTCTAGTAGGACGGCCAGCATATCTAGCTCTTAAAATAGTTCCATCGGGCAATACAAGCTTCTTAAGGATTTCGAAATCATGAATGCCTGGCTTGTCACTTTATTCATGTGAAGAAGTTTTGTGAGGAGTTTCAGTTTCTTGAAATGGGAACTGGTAATCGAAATATGAACTGATAATGTTCTTAACCAACAAAAAAGAACAAAAGAAAAATTGTCCAGAAGAAGGAGAAACATTAAAACAAGTTTTAGTTCTTTCGACTCACCTTACGCACACTGCACATCCACCTAATGTTCTTGATGCACCATGGAACTCAGCGGTAGCATGTTTACTGTGCAAGGCTTATTGGAATAATTACACTGTCCCTGTAAACCTAAGGTACCACTGAAATGAAGCAACAGCACAAGAACGTGACAGCAACGGAAATCCTATGTTAATTGAGTAGGTAGCTAGCTATCAAACAAGTTACTATGAGAACTTAAACCATCCTTGAACTTGGATGATCCCTTTGCTGTATCCACCCTTTTCACAGAACTGTTATATTGTTTATGAAGAAATGGACCAAAAAATTATCATCAAACAAAAAGGACCTAAAACAATCAAAGTACCTTACATGGAACATATCCCAGTCTGGTACAAAAATATCTCCAAGGAGAAGACTGTTAAAAGCTACAGTGGCAACATGTAAGGTCTGAAATGTTGGCTCCCGTGGCATGAAATCTTCAGATGATCTTGCTACAACGCTTTTCTTTGAACTGGAAATAAACAGGAGGTCAAGTTAGATAAATGATCAAGCCCTCATATCCTGGTGATTTAAGTGCTTCTAAACTGAGAAACATCTGAAGAACCTGAAAATTGATTCATTATTGTGACTCATGCAGCATATCAGATTGTTCTCTCTAAAGTGTCCTGCTACAGAATGCTCTAGTGCTTCTTGATACTTTTTGGTCAAGGTCACCCTTTGTTACGCCTCCACAGATTTACAAGCGCTATACTTATGGGAAATTCAGGCAACAAGACTCGGCACTAACCCATTGACCAGCTTGCTTTCATTCACTACAAAAAAAGGGGAAAATAGCGACGGAAAATTACTAACGAAATGTTTAAATATTCCGTCAGAAATTTTATTTAGCGACAGAATTTACCAATGGAAAAAGACGTCGAAGAAATGGCGATGGAAATTTTGTATACCGTCGGTAAATATACCCACGGTTATTCTAGGTGTTCGCTCGGTAAATATACCCATGATTATTCTAGGTGTTCGGTCGGTAAATTTACTGACGGATTTGGTTATTTCATCGGTAAATTCATTTTCTAATTACCGATGGTTATTTTTTATGTCGGTAAACAAATAGATAGATTTTACTGACGGACTTTTTTCTTCGTTGGTAAATAACTAAAAACTATTTTTTAAAACCCACCTTTATGAACACGAACGACCCACTCCTACATCCTATTAATTTCAAAGCATAACATATATCATCATAATCAATCTGAAACAAGCATTCTAAGAACTTCTACTTGGTTTTAGTTCTTTCATAGAATAACTTTCAAAGTATTATCCATGCACAGAAAGCTAGAGATGTACATCCACAAACTACATGCATCAGCATCCCTACCAATTTCTATCATATATGTTCAAATTGAAAAATACAATACAACTAAATCACAATATGAACTCACTGCTAGAGTTCTTTGCATGTTTCCTAACAGTTAATCCATATTTGACTCCTCACGCCTTCGAACCACATGAAACAACATGCGACTTAAACTTTTCAAGCTCGGTCAAAACTTCATCCTCTGGCCGATATAGTAAATTACTCATTCGCCATATCTGTTTTTACCAACACAACCTTTTTCTTTAAGAATCTATCTTCATTGTGCCATTCATCTTATCAAAATCAAGAAACCTTCTAAAAAGTAATCAGATAGAATGAAAGCAAGTAGAGAGGAAAACTACTCGCCTGCAATGTGCCCCCTCCACCAATTGTATCACAATCATTAGACACACTAACAACCGTCCAAGGATCATATGTGTTCCAATGAAGTTTGGAATCATATGTAGCCAGATCAAAAACTTCACAATTTGCCCTACTTCAAACAGTATCAAATATGAATATGATAAATAAACACATGACCTTTACTTTCCTTTTTTGTTGCTACTTTTTTTTTAATTCTAGTGTATGTCTTCTTCATATGTTGATATCTTATATTTATGCATTTGTATGAACGTGTTGACAGAAACTGATCCCTGCATTAGTCAGCTACAGCTATCTAATAAGAGATCCAGAAATGAAAAAGGAAAACATGGGCTCGGGCATTAAGGGACCAACACTAAGCATGATTGTGAACTTGATACTTCTTGCCTTTATATTAACACAATAGACTAATAAAGAATGGGCACAGACATTACCCTGTTTCCCATGTAGCCCATAAGACCAACTTCAATAGGGTAGACCTTCAAATGGTTTATATGCCTTCTCAACCTCTTACGAACCCAAATTGATACATATATACCAACCATTTGCTTGCTCACAATACATACACACTTAGGACATGACTTCCAATTATGTTGGAGGCACTCATGAAAAACACAAATTAAAAGGAAAAAAAACCACAACACCAAAGCAACAAAATAAGCTCTCTAAAACCAGTATATATCACCAGCCTTAGAGTTTATAGAACAACCCTTTTCAAATTTGTTAGTAAAGGAGAACGAAAATGCAAGACTTGAGAGACAAGAAAGAAAAAAGAGGAAACTAAATTTTTTCTTATTCCAGCTTAAAAACGATGGACTCCAGTACAACACTTAAATAACCTTAAGAATAACAATAAAGTTAAAAAGTAGGGACTCAATCCCACGATCTGCTAAACTATCTAGTTACTATTATTGACCACTAACCACTAACATAATAACAACTAGGACCCACTAATATAAATGTGTTGCAATA
Source organism: Erythroxylum mucronatum (assembly GCA_027563825.1). Lineage (NCBI taxonomy): Eukaryota > Viridiplantae > Streptophyta > Magnoliopsida > Malpighiales > Erythroxylaceae > Erythroxylum > Erythroxylum mucronatum. The sequence continues at coordinate 27,936,429 of JAOSBP010000006.1, read as the reverse complement.
AAGTAGCAATAACTTTTGAATCAGTCAACTATATTTATTCAACACTCCCCCTTGAGTCAAAATCACATACTCCTAATTGTAGCCTGAAAAAGTGAAACTTGGCCTATGTCGGAGATTTTGTAAAAATGTTAGATGTCTACTCATTAGTGTTGCAGAATTTTAGCACTATTTTGCCATCAGATATCAATTTCCGAATGAAATGATGATGCACATCGATATGCTTCGTTTTTCTATGAAAAGTAGGATTCTTAGACATTGCAATTGTGGATTGATTATCACAATATATCTCTGTAGCTTTCTTTTTCTCAAGGCTGAAATCAGTAAGAAGTTTTCTAAGCCATAAAGCTTGATGTGCTGCTGAAGTTGCTACTGCATACTCTGCTTCGGATGATGACAACGCTACTGTTTCTTGTTTCTTTGAACTCCATGTCACTGCTCCAGAACCAAAGCATATGCCAAAATTCACAGTCCTTGCAATATAACGAAGAATCCTTCTTGCTGCTCCAAAGTGTTGTTTTGTAGGATTATGCATAAATCTAGACACAACACTGACAGAGAAAGCAATATCAGGCCTAGTGTGTGTTAGATAGTTTAAACCACCAACTAAACTTCTAAACAATGTAGAATTAGTTTTCTTAGTCCCATCTTCACATTGTAGCTTCTCATTGATGTTCATTGGTGTGGCTGCCACCTCACAATTTGCCATGTTAAACCTTTTCAAAAGATCTGCAGCATATTTCTTTTGGCACACAAAAATTCCATCATTACTTTGCATGACCTCAAGTCCCAAAAAATATTGTAACAAGCCCAAATTTGTCATCTCAAAATTTCTTACCATATAAGACTTGAAATCATCAATTAAAGACTTTGAGGAACTCATATAGATCATGTCATCCACATAAACACAAACCAGCAAAAAATTTCCATCACCTTGCTTCTTCAAATACAAAGTGGGCTCATTTTCACTTCTAGTGAATCCGTTATCTTGAAAAAATGAATCAATCTTGCTATACCAGGCTCGCGGTGCTTGCTTTAGCCCATAAAGAGCTTTTCTTAACTTGTAAACTTTGTTCTCATTTCCATTAATAACAAAACCTGGAGGTTGTGAAACATAAACCTCCTCTTCTAAATCACCATTTAAAAATGCTGACTTTACATCAAATTGATACACAGGTAATTGCAACTGAGCAGCTAATGCCAAAATAATTCTCACAGTTTCAAATCTAACTACAGGGGAAAAGTCTCTTCGAAATCTATACCTTGCTGTTGTGAGTAACCCTTTGCCACAAGACGAGTTTTGTGCTTTTGTATGCTTCCGTCAGCATTATACTTTGTTCGAAAAACCCACTTGAGCCCAACAACATTTTTGCCTTCTGGAACATCAACTAACTCCCATGTTGAATTTCTTTCGATAGCCTGCATCTCTTCTAACATAGCAATCTGCCACTTAGGTAATTCTGCAGCTTCTTCAAAAGATGTTGGGTCAGCAACTAATAAAGCAAAGTTACAAGTCTCATAGATTTCTCTAAGAGATCTATATTTTCTTGGTGGTGTTTCATTACTACTATTGGAGGGACTGGATGATGAAGAATTTGAATTGATAGAACTTATGTTGTTATTATCACCAGGTGATGAAGGAGTTGAACTTGTAGGTGATGAAAGAGCAGAGCTTGCTGGTTGTTCAACTTCAAAATCTGTAAGAATTGGTTTTTCTATGCCTTCCTTATCAAAACTCCACTTCAAATTCTCTTCTTCATTAAAGACAACATCCCTGCTAATTATCACTTTGGCACTTATAGGATCATATAGACGATATGCTTTGGACTAAGAACTATAGCCAATGAAAATGCATTTCTCATATTTTTTATCAAGTTTAGAACGAGAATTAATCAAAGCATACGCTATACAACCAAAAACCCTTAAGTGACTTACTCGAGGCTTCTTACCCATCCAAGCTTCATAAGGTGTTTGATTAAGAACTGCCTTTGTAGGTGAGATGTTTAAGAGGTATACTGCAATTGCAACTGCTTCTCCCCAAAATTGGTCAGGTAACCCTTTCACTTTTAACAGACTTCTAGCCATTTCCACAATCGTTCGATTTTTCCGTTCCGCAACACCATTTTGTTTTGGCGTGTGTGGAGCTGTAAGTTCCCTGCGAATGCCATTCTCATCACAAAAAATGGTGAAATCATTAGATAAAAATTCACCGCCACGATCAGTTCGAAGTGCTTTTATGCTTTTCCCAGTTTTCTTCTCCACTAGTGCTTTAAATTTCCTGAAATTCTCAAAGGTTTCATATTTGAATTTCAAAAAATAAACCCAACACATATAGGTATAATCATTCGTAAATAGAAGAAAATAGCGACTTCCACCAAGTGACTCTATTTTTATAGGACCACACAAATCAGCATGCACAAGTTGAAGACAGCTAGAAGCCCTCCATGATTTTCCAACAGGAAATGACCTCCTACTCTGCTTCCCATAAACACATCCCTCACAAAAATGAAGTTCATTAATTTTCGGCAAGCCAACAACCATTTCTTTTTTACTCAAAAGTTTTAGACCACTCACATTCAAATGCCCATAACGTAAGTGCCATAAATTTTCCTCAATATTTCTCTTAACAGCTAAGGCTCTGCTCACTTCATTTGAGACATTGATGGGAAACATTCTGTTTTGCGCCATATGAACAGTTGCTATGATCTGTCCAGATTTTTTATCACGAATAACACATGAATCACCATCAAACATAACAGAATATCCACTAGTTATCAGTTGTCCAATACTTAATAAGTTGTGAGCTAAACTAGGGATAAACTGCACATTATAGAGAAGTTTAACATCACTTTGTGTAGTTTTGATAGCAACTGTACCTTTCCCTTCCACTTTCATTTTCTTATCATCTCCAAGTCGAACCTTACTTTTCTGCGACTCATCAAGCTCTTTGAACAATTCTTTGGTTCTTGACATGTGATTAGAGCACCCATTATCCAAAAACCAAAAATGTATGCTATTGATGTCGTCTTGAATTGGTGAATAAGCCATGAATAACTTGCTCTCCTCTTCAACCTTTTTCTGTAAAATTTGCATGCTTTTGTTCTTCTTTCTGTTTGGTCCAGCACTTAGCGTCTCTGTGCCCCCATTTGTTGCAATATTTGCATTGGATTGAGCTCTTATATTGACGTGGTTCACCAACTTGGCCTCTGCCTTTGCCACCATCACGACCACGCCCACGCCCACGATATCCTCTGCCTTTGCCATGGCCTGCTACTGCTGGATTTTCTGCCTTTCCTTTGGAAAACTCCCCTTTCACTTGAAAAGCTTTTTCCTCAAACTTCTCATGAGACCTAACAATTCTAGCTTCATGGCATAACAAAGAACTCATCATTTCATCAAAAGTATATGTAGACAAGTCCTTAGTTTCTTCAATTGCAGCAACAATATAATCAAATTTTGTGGTTAAACTCCTCAAAACCTTACTCACAACAATTTCATTACTCATATTTTCACTATAACTTTTCATTTAATTAACAATCCCAGACACCCTAGACAAGAATTATTGGACAGATTCTTTGTCTTTCATAATTAGAGTCTTAAAATCACGACGGAGAGTTTGTAATTTTACCGTAATTACTTTCTTGTCGTCCAAATATTCTTGCTTCAAAATCTCCCATGCCTCTTTGGAGGTGGTTGCTGTTGAAATTCTGGGAAATATATCATCCTCTAATGCTGATTGAATTAGTAGCAAGGCTTTGGCATCTTTTTTGCAATTTTCTCGTAATCGCTGGTCGGGGTCAGCTGGTGATGGAGTTGGCTCTTCATACCCATTCTCCACTAAATCCCAGAGTTCTTGTGACTTGAACAACGTCTTCATTTTGAGACTCCAAAGGTGATATTTTTCACCTTTGAAAATTGGAATTAGAGGTTGCGTTACTGAGCTGGTTTCGTTGCTTGCCATGGCTGTCTCTTAATTTTAGACCGAAACTTGGGCACCTTTGTCAAGCTCTGATACCACTTTTGTTAGTAAAAGGTGAACGAAAATGCAAGATTTGAGGAATAAGAAAGAACAAAGAGGAAACTCAAAATTTTCTTATTCAAGCTTAAAATCGACGGACTCTGGTACAATGCTTAAATAACCTTAAGGATAACAATAAAGCTGAAAATTAGGGACTCAATCCCACGATTTGCTAAACTATCTAGCTACTGTTATTGTCCACTAATCACTAACATAATAACAACTAGGACCCACTAAATAATTGTGTTGCAATAAAGTAGCACTTAACTTTTGAATCAGTCAACTATACTTATTAAACAACAAAATCATAGACGGTTGTTATAAAAATAAACCAAGTTTCGACAATAATGAACAAATCCATCTAACCTCAACTGCACCATCTGCTAGAGCCCGATATTCAGACTCTATACTTGAACGTGAAACAACTCTTTACTTACAAGGCTCCAAGAGACCAATGTATTTCTAAGATATACACAAATACCGGCTATGGATTTTCGATCGTCAACATCTGTGGCCCAATCTGCGTCAGTGAATGCAGTCACCTGAAGAGATTTAAAAGGTCTTATGTGTAAACCTAGATGACAGGTACCTTTAAGGTATAGAATACGTTTTACTCCTTGATAATGAACATCAGTGGGCTGAGCTAGAATCTAGCTAAGTTTATTCATTGAGTAGGCTATATCAAGTCTGGTGGTAGTAAAATACTGAAGAGATCCAATAGCTTGTCGATAGAGAGATGGATCTTTTATGAGTTTTCCATCATCTTTGGTGAAATGTCAACCAGTGACCATAGGAGTGGGTACTAGTGCACAATTTATCATGTTAAACTTTTCAGAATGTCGAAGGTGTATTTAGTTTGACTAAGATGAATGCCCATATTATCTATGCAAATTTCTATTCCAAGAAAGTAATATACGGGCCCAAGATCCTTTAGAGAGAATAAGTTGTTCATCTTCAGAACTAGAGATTTTCGGTAGTTGGAATCATTACCTGTAATTAGTATGTCATCGACGTATATGAGAATGAAAACTTTGATCTTTGTTGTGGGTAGAAGAAAAGCGAAATGTCACTTTTAGCATTCTGAAATCCCCAACTTAATACTATCAGTCGTAACCGATCGAACCAAGCACGAGGTGCTTGTTTTAGTTCGTAAATTGCTTTCATCAGTTTTCATACGTGATTTAGACGTAGAAGATTATAGAATCCCTCTGGTCGGTGCATGTAAACATTTTCTCTAAGAATGCCATTAAGGAACACATTATTAACGTCCAGTTGTCAAATTTCCCAGCCGTAAGTGACAGCTATGGTGAGAACTATCCGGATCATCATTGGTTTTACTACAGGACTAAATGTTCGCAGCAATCAACTCTTGGTGCTTGCTGAAATCATTTGGCGACAAGTCGAGCTTTATGCTTGAGAATGAATCCATCTGGTTTCAGTTTGTTTTTGAAGACCCATTTGCAATCTACCAGTTTTTGCGCACCGGTGTAAGGAACAAGAGTCTATGTCTTGTTTTATTGGAGAGCTATGAATTCATTGGTCATGGCTTGTTTCCAGTGTGGTGAGACCAAGGCTTCTGTGACATTTCGAGGTTCTGTGAGTTGGTCAGAGTTTGCTTAGTGAAATAACCCAACAAATGGATATTTGGGTTTGTGTATTGCATCCTTTTCTCGAGTGGTCATTGGGTGTGTGTTTGTTTGGATGGGTCTTGCTTCTTGTTCATTTCTGCTTTGCTCGCTTGGGCTTAATCCATCTGATGAAGATGACCCATGTCTTGATGAATGAGGCTTATGTGAGGCTATTGGGAAGTTATTTATTGAATCAACTTGCTCAGTGTTAAGAGAGTCTGTAGCATTGTTATTCTGGAGATTTCGGATGCTCTCTCTGTTTGGAGTAATAATCAAAGGAATAATGTATTCATTCTCAGCAGATACCATTCGTCGATTTAAGAATCCTTCTCTGCATGGAAAGAGTGAATCATCGAACACAACATGTCGTGAAATATATATTTTTCCCGAGGAGTTGAGACATTTTGATCCCTTGTGTTGAGAAGCTGATCCAAGATAGACACATTTTTGGATGTGGTATTGAAACTTATGCTCGTTGTATGGTTTTAAGCAAGGATAACATGCACATCCGAAAGGTTATAGGATTTTATACTTGGGTTCTTTGCCATAGAGTTGAAACAGTGGAGTTAAACCTTGAAGTGTAGGTGTTGGTAACCGATTGATGAGATGAATT
>JAOSBP010000006.1:27911596-27930073 GCA_027563825.1 Erythroxylum mucronatum | reverse complement strand
CATGATAGGAATCTCAGTAGTATGATCACATCATAATTTCCTTCATGCTATGTCATATATCAAGGACTTCATTAATTTGATTAAAGATCAAATCAATTCATAAACTCTGTTCATGAATATCAAATTAATGAATTATGCCTTTTCTTTATTTATTCATAAAGTCTGTACACGACTTTGAATAAAACGCGCTAAAGGGGATTGCCTTTAGGGCACAAATAAACAGTACCGTCCATGAACAAGTCGACTTATCCCTTGTACAAGTCGACTTGTCGGTACTGCATGCGTGTAAGTTGACTTACCCATTGTACAAGTCGACTTGTCGGTACTGCATGCGTGTAAGTTGACTTACCCATTGTACAAGTCGACTTGTACACGACTTACACTTACACTATGCTCACTCCCAGATTCATTTTCACTCCAAATGCTTGTATAGAACTTCCCTTTTCTCTTCTTCAAGGTGTTAGCACATTCCTCTTGCACACGTTCGAAGCCTTGACATTCATGACATTGAATTTTCTTCACTTTTCTTTCACCCTTTTGAGTTTTTCCTTATGCCTGAATGAATACTTTCATCCGGGATTTTCATGTAGGATAATTTGAATTATCTATATTTGAACTATCTAACAATGGTAGCTTGATGATTGATGCCCTTTCTCTTGTAACCATAATTATGAAACAAGGATCTACACTGACTTGATGTACCAAGTTCTGATTCGGTGACCTGCTCCGATACCAATTGAAAAAAATTAAAAAGGTGATTATTTCACAAAAACTTCGATTTGACCGTAGTTACTTGTAAGGTTCTACTGCAGTTACTTGTAAGTGTATCTTTCGGTTACTAGATATAAAGTAACTGTATCAGCAACTGTTAATTTTTCAACATAAACGAAAATAGAAAAATAATATGAAATTAAATAGATTAATAACGAAATTTGGTAACGCAATTTGACACACCTTGCCTACGTCTGTAGGGCCCTTACCTAACTTAATTCCTTCACTAACAGCAATAGCTTTATATAAGGCTTTACTGAGCTGACACAACTTAACCCTTGACACTATCCCTTATCCTCATAACTCGTGAAAGACTTTCACACCCAATAGTACGACCGCCTTACACCAACCTCAATAGAGGATTTTCTTAAACAATGTTTAATGATAACAAAATAAAATAAACAACTCAAGTGATTAAACAATAACTAACATTAAACAATAACTAACATAAACAAAGACAAACACTTGAGATAAAAAGTAATTTCCCTAAATATGTCGCTTCATTAATGAAAGAACAGGAAGTTGTCTACCAAGACTGCTACTATGAATCTTTGTATAGTCACTGAAACATCTCACGCACAACAGCTATAAAACGTCTAGAATCAACAAACGTTTCATCATCGAAACGTTAATCCAATAAAGATGCAACAACTACAACAACGATTAAAGTTTTTTGCACCAAACCAACAACAAGGACAATAGCTATAAAGTCACGAAAACTTCTGAAATTTTCGCATACCAACACCAACATGACAACCACAAAATTACCCAAGATAACCCTTAATTGTCGTTTAACAATAGGAAAGAATGCAGCTGGCCATCAATAATTATTGAGCCCACTTACGTCATCCAATCAACAAAAAACTTAATAACAAGATGAATTAATTATCAACGTAAAATCAGTTGCAAAATCACACGCAATAGCCACCAACCTAACACTGGACAGCCACCAAACCAGTTGTAGAAAATTATACAATTAATCACAAAAACATAACACCCACTCACAATCTGACTATGTCTTATACCATTAATAACCGTAGCCAACATGAGACGACTCTACTCAAGAATAAAGACTTAGGTAGCATGAAGAACTCAATTGGAAGTTAGCCACCTCCCAGCTTTTACGGCAATAATCTCTTTTATGGCAATAATAGATTTTTTAGCAATAATCAAAAGAGAACAACTATAGAAGACTACTGTAGATACATGCGTTAGTTGGATCACCTCTTTACAAAGAAGTCTTCGCTTAGTAGAGTACTTCATTCAGCACACCCAAAATTAATCCACAATTGAACATAGCTGAAGCCACGCCCAGAAGGAATTCACAAAGAAGTTTACAGCTTCACACATACACCCACCCATCAACATTCTTTTTTATTTAAAAAAAATCACTAAGGACCCGTCCAACTTAACAATCCCAAAGCTAATCTCTAGATTTCCCACCATACAGCCCACACAAAACGTGATCCTCACATATATTAACTCAAGATAGAGTTATATCACCTGTAAACCATTATCCAAGAATCCAACACGAAAAGCTATGGTTCAGCTATCATTGACCAATCAAATCCAAAGAATATTCTATCCCATTTAATTTAAAGTTTGAACCAAATCAACATTACGATGAAAGTTCAATTATCAAATAATGTCAAAATTAATAGTAAAATACATAACATGTATTTTAACAGTAATTATAACATAATACTATTTGCTTATCGTTTTTCAAACTCTTATTTTAGCCCATATGTCTCTTTGACCCCAACAGCAAAGTCTTTTAGATCAATGCAGGTACCATCTGAGCCCGAGCTTCTGAATTTCTTGTTTTCTTTACTGTCAGCCAGTCTCGTCGCAAACCTGAATTGAGTTGAAAATAAGTAGGAAGTAACGACAAAGAAGTTGAGGCGAATTAATTACGGAAGAAAAACAAGTACAGTACTAGACTTACTGAGTCCCTTCTGTTGGTGGTTCACCTTCTTTCTGGAATTCATTTAGTGTCTCTTGCCAACCATCATCAATTATGAGGAATTTGGGTGAACATCCACCGTCCAAGAAACTGAGCACGAAAGTTCAGAACATAACTATTTTATACTTGTAATTTAGGCAGATTGTACAAAATTGAGTACATGTTATTTATGAAGAGTCAAATCAACAAGATGGAATCGAGCTTCCGTTCACTTCCTTTCTCATACCTTTTAAGACTACTCTGAATCCCTCGTGGATCCACTTCAGTGTAAAATGCATCCCAAGTACACCATCCAAACCAATCTAAATGTGCGGAGTGCTACCAGTTAAAGGAATCCAAGTGAGAGTTCCAATTAATGCAGTTGCTATCGATGGTCTAAAGGTTCCTTCTCTTCAGTTTTATCTTCTTCTTTTCAAGGTGGCAAAAGGTACCTTTGTTTTTCGCCAGCAGCCTACATGAATAGTGCCAAGAAATTTGAAAAGGAAAACGAGAAAGCAACTTTTAGCATCTTCTGATGTATAGAAAACAATCTGCTATTTCATAATAACTTACTTCACAGAGTTCTTTATTAACTCGTAAGGATTGCCTCCAGAGCTGACAAATACTGATTCGCTTGATCCGGAGATTTAGACATTATTATCATCTAAGACCAATACATGTATAAAATGAGGAATCAATGTAGATATTATTTGTAGATCCTTGAATTGAATGAAATTACATAGAACTACCTTTAACTGTAAGAATCAACAACTTACCACTTTCAACGCAGAACTGGAGCTCATTTTCTGGAGTCCCCTGCAAACTAGTTCGGAACTGCCCATCTAAGACTGGCAACAAGAGGATGTAGAAGGTGGGGGCTGTCGATGACTCGGAAGCTCTCTCATCGTTTGGGACAGACTCTGATGCTTCCAGCAAAAGCATTTGAGTTTCCACTGGGATTTCACTTCCTGATATGCCCACACGAGGTACCACCAGATTTTGAATCTAAATAAGCACAAGCATCGCCGTTCCCTGTAACGATGACATAAGTTCACATGATTTTGGTCAGAAATATGGCACCAGGATAGCAACTAAGCTCTCAAGATTGCAGATTCAAGCTGAACATATCAATTAGAGAACCTGGAAACAATAATCTTGAATGCATGTCTATGTTGTTACCACCCCTGAATGAATATAAACAAAAGTCCCAGAATATTGTGAAATCAGCTATCCTTGAAATATTGCAGAGACCAAGAATCCAATGAGTGGAAAATTGAAGAACATTCAACAAAGATAATCAAACCCCAAAATGTTGACGGCAGGGCGCAAAAGAACTTACTCAAGAACTCCCAAGCTGAAGACATGGCGAGAGCTGGGAGTTGCAGAAGTAGCACCAACGAAGGCAGAGCCACCGCTTGCCGGAGAAACAACGATGTTGTGCGGAACTCCAGAGGACACCACCTCGCTTCTCACCACTAGACACCCATCTTTGACCAAAGGTGTTGCATTGACCGTCATCTTTGTCTGTCAAAGTATCTACTCCCTACAACAAGATTCAACGTTTAACACTTTGAAAAGAATTGTTTGATGGTTCTGCTATGAAGAGATTCAGACCAGAGAATGATCACTGGGTAACTTTCAGAAAGAACAATACGTCACTAACCAGGTCAGCTACTTATGTGGCAAGTAGAAAGATGTTGTCTTTTTCATATGAAAGAAAATGTGTTTTATTAGAATTGTGATCTAACAGTGCAAGATTTTGACAGTCAGAACTTTCCAAACGTCCCTGGCTCCCTGCAATCGGGTAGACGATTTTTGCTTGTGGATAATGCTTCATCGAAAGTTACCATTCCTAGTCAGACAATCGGGAATCATGATCTTGGAATGTGTTTCACTCCAGGCAAGGTTTAGCAGGCACAGGTGGAGCTCCAAAGTCCAAACTACAAGAACCTAATGACCTGGAGAAATCCCAAGACGATTGGCGGCCCAACTGACGTGGCTTTGAGTTGGATTGGCTTCAAATCATCCGTTTTTTAAGTACCAAAAAAAAGAAAAGCAAGAGCGGGGTTGAGGTTATAACAGAACTTGTTTCCAGCGTTAAGAGGTAACGCAGATAAAGATTGTGATAACTTTGTGAAAGTTAAATCTCGAGATCATACATAAGAAGTACCAATGAACTTTAAACATAATTGTGGAGTAGAGGAGGCTCAAAGTGTTTAACTATACTGACATCCTAAAAATAAAATATGGCATCTTTTAGAAGATGATTCAAGTGACTAAATAAACAAAAAGAATTATGGTATGTAATCAAAAGTAACAATAAGATTGAAACAAATGAAGTTTTAGTCGTGAATTCATGAGGGGGAGTTTAGTGCTGAGTAGTGTTGTGCTTCTGTCATCAATAAAAGAAATCAGAGTTCATAGGAGGGTTAAAAAAATGTAATTGGACCGAGTCTAATTAGTATGTGGACTCATCAGAAGCCTTGTGACCATTTGGTCTATTTCAGAATTGTATCCGAACTCGTTGCCATACCAAAGGCTGTAATCTTAAACTTCGGCCGTTATATACACACATTGGCTTTTATTTTGGTCATGGCAGCCCATACTGTACGGTGGTGATAATTTATAATTTTACAAGGATCCACCGACCAGTCTAACTAGTATTCCAACCATCCTTCTACATTGGAGCATACAATGAGAAATTTCATCTGTATTCATTAGCAAGTCTTGAAGTTTTAAGAGCGTGCAAGGAGAGAGTGCGTTAGAGGAGCTGATTTTTCTTCTTTTTTTTTAAGTTAATTTGTTTTGAAAAGATGAAGAATTGTATTGAAAATAAGAGGTCTTTATAAGAACTAAGAATCAAACCATACATCACAATGACAGCGTTTAAGCCGGAGCATAAAACACGATGATGGCGTTTCAGAAACTAGGCTTCTTTAGATAAAAGATAATCCACCAAGGAATAAGCTTCTTCAGATAAAAGATAATCCACCAAGTAAAACAAAACGTTTGATCGAAATGGGGTAAGTGCAGATCGAGTCTTACCCCATTCCCCAAACCCTACCAAATTAGGGTTGGGTGCCTGACGTTGCATCCTCTGGATTTGATAGGAGATTTACAACAGAAGGAGAGTGATTGATGGTCACCTCATGAGCATCATCCCACACCTTGGATCGGATCTAATCGCATGGTGTTTAGAGTCAATAGGCACAATAGAAGGGGAAGGACTCCGGTTTCCAGGTATTTTCATTCAAAGTTACGATCTACCTTTAATCAAAAGTAGCCTTTTCTGCTAGTTAATTAACTGATTCTCTATGAAGATGCTAGACTAGGGTTAACTCTCTCTATCCTGATAGAATATAGCAGTTGCTCTTTGATTCCACCAATTAATGAGTAGAGTACCTCTTTTCTAGAACGAGCTTGTTTTGAAATCGTATATTGTTTCTCTCTTGCCATATCTCCCTGATGGAGGAGGCGAAGAATATAATACAAATATGTTCGTTGTATCTGGAAATGTGGTTTAGCTTCTGGAGTCATTCAAGAGCTTCTGTGAAGGTAGAGCCTGCGTTAGAAATTAGACATAACTCCTGTATCTTCTCCCATATAAACTGGGAAAATGGGCAGTGAAAGAATAGGTGATCCGTAGATTCTTCCTCTATCTCACATAGAACATAGACATATTGGTAGTAATGAAGTGCATTATGTCCATTGTGCTTAACTTATTGATAAGTGTGAAATGCATCATGTTTTAGGGTATAGTTTGATATGTGTTATCTATTTATTCTATTGTTTAGTATGTATTTTCGGTAGAATTGTGTTAGTTTTTAAATTATTTGGGTTTAAGTGTTTTTATGGGTTAGTACAAGCATTTGAGCTTAATTATTATGTTTTTGAGGTACCTTGATGTGTTTGTTAGTGTTTCAAGGTCAATAGCGAAGAACGAAGAAGTTTTGGAGAGACACGGACCGAAACAACAACCCACGATCGTCGCTTATTTGCCATGATCATGACAAAAGCATAAGACTTGGCCCATGATCGTGGCCTACCTACCACGATCGTGACAGAAAGCGTACCAGTGGCCTACGAATGTGGCCTGCGTCGGGCAGATGCCCAGACACACAGAAAAGTCAATTTTTGAGGAATTTTTTTGAACATTTTGATCACGAAAAAACCTAAGGCTACCCAGAACACATTAAGTATATAAATAATGAGACAAAAGAGAGGAGGAGCTTTGGCATCAACCACCGTCACGAAACCCTAGATAGAGTTTATTGAGAGATTGAGAAAGAGACGAAGGAAGAGAGACATGGAGAAGAAGCCTACACGAAGTACTTCCCAGAATAGGAGGTTTCTTGTCGTTGTTGCTCTCCATCATCTATTTGGATCTATTTTCCAGTGTATTTCTATTTTTATCTATGTATAGAATTGGAATAGCTATTGAGATAGGATTTATGAATGTTGAGGATTGTCTAAATTCACCTTCGGGTTATTTTTTCTTTGATTTAATAAAAATCTGAATGTTTATGTGAATTGGATTCATTATGATTTATTTATGCATTTTCATAAATCGTTAATAGACAAAGAGGGTGAACCAACAAAAAATAATTAAATTGGGATAACTAGAGTTAGGTAATTTAATAGGAATGAGAAATCAATCAAATTGGTAATTGTGTGACGAGAGATCTCACATAGGTTCCGGTAGTCTATTGGAAAACTTCAGATCTAATTAGGCTTTAGATAAATTGTGAATTGAGAAATTGCAATTTTCCATAATCTGATTAGGGTTGATAATTTAGGGCTCTTGGTTATAACTCGAGAGAGAGTATCCAACCCTAAGATAGTCCAAGACCAATAATTCGACATTTTATAATTAATTAGGTTAGTATTGAAGATAGGTAAAAATTTCCCCTTTCTCTCAATTGGTAATTCCTTAGGTTGATTCTTGGTGTGTGATTTGCAATTTGTTGATTTGTTAATATTTTGTGATTTATTCTTGAGTTGAATTGGTTGATTGAATGGCCTTATCGTTTAGCTTAGTTACAGTTGAATTTTTGCAATTTGTTTCGGCATTAGAGTTTAAGATTAGATTAACCATCTTCGTGGGATCGATACCTTAGATATTAAGCGAAAGACCCATACGCTTGCAGAATATCAAGGTTAAAATATTAAAACTATATATGTCGAAAAACCACGATCAAGTTTTTGGCACCATTGCTAGGGAGACGATTAGTTTAGTTCTATAGTTTAAGGCATTTAGTTTAGTTTAGTTTTTAATTTTAATTTTCGTTCTTTCTTTTCTATTTCTAAAATTGTGCTCATACATGAACACAAGATTCACAAGAAGTTCAAGTCGCATAGCTGAAAAATTAGATTTAGACATCACTTGACTAGAATGAACCATTAGGAAAGCTCAGTGTAACGAAGAAGAAGAAATCGCAAAGACAACAATGGTCGAGGAATTTTAGCAGGATTTGGGCCACAGAGCGAACTAAGGACGACAACAGATGACCCTTATGGATTTTATGAGACCAGGGTTCAATGCGGCTAATCAAAGAGTAGCTAAACCACCAGTATAAGCCGCATCATTTGAAATGAAACTAGCTCTATTGAACATGCTTCAATAGAATGTGCAATTTTATGGACTAGCAAATGAAGACCCCAACGTGCACATAGTGAAATTCTTAGAAATCTGTGATACCTTTAGGTACCATCAGATGTTGGAAGATGCAGTTAGAATTAGGCTCTTTCCCTTTACCCTTAGAGATAGAGTAAAGACTTGGTATCACTCCCTTAACCTAGCCAATGATATCGCTTGGGATCAGTTAGTCCGTGTCTTTTTAGACAAATATTTGCCCCTGACTAAGACCACTAAGATCATCAAGGAAATCACCAACTACCAATAAGGTGACGGAGAATCGATCTACAAGTGTGGGAACGATACAAGGATTTGCAACGAAAATACCTACATCACAACTTACCCAAGGAATTTTTATTGCAAACGTTCTATAATGGAGTTACCCCTCATACGAGAGGCACAACCAATGTAGCTTCAGAAGGATCATTGATAAGGAAGACAGCTGATGAAGTGGAAGAATTAATAGAGGAGATGCAAGTAACAATTGTTTATGGACTAATGAGTGGATTGGGCAAACTACTACATTCTGTGAACAAAAAGGAATTATGGTTGTTGATCAAATGACAGAAATGTAAGCGAGGATTGATAACTTGACTCGACAGCTCAACAACATGAAGGCTTCGTCCTCAAGTCTGGTGAAGGCCATATAACTTAAGTGTGAACTATGTGGACAATTGGACCATACAACTTAATGAAGGAAGGTGATCCAGAGCAAGTGAATTACATGGGAGCCCAATATGGATGAGGAGGGGGAAATAACCCTTACTCCAACACTTATAACCCTGGGTGGAAGAATCACCCTAACTTCTCTTGGACGAACAATGCGGGAGGACAGTTCAGACCTCAAGGACAATCGGGCTTCCAACAAGATAAACCAAGCTTAATGGAATTTAAGGTAGATAAGATTTTAAATAAGATTAGAGACATGGAGGATGCACATAGGAGGCTTGAGAGCAAATTCGTGTAAGTTACCAAGAACCACACCTCTTCAATACATAATTTAGAGATCCAAATAAGTCAACTAGCTGAAGCAATATCTACTCGAAATGTAGGAACCCTTCTAAGTAATACAGAGTCTAACCCAAAGGAAAAGATCATAGCCATCATTCAGTCACAAGAAAAGGAACTTGATCATACAAAGGAGAATATAGATAAAGGAAAAGGACAAGTAATTGTGGAACTCCTTCCAAGTGAGCTCGGAATTGAGCCAATCAAGGAATTTTGACCTAAATTACCATACCCTATTCTAGTACAATAGAAATCATTGTCAAGTAAGTTGCGAGGAATTCTGAGGAGGTTGACTTAAACAAGGTTAAGAACATAACAGAATACCTATAAACGAGGCTCACATTAACTGAATCGGTAAAGAAGAAGGATAAAGAGTGCGAAGCAGAAGAAAACCCCAACATGACACAGAAGAAAGATAATCCAAGGGATTTTTACATCTCTTACAGTATAAATAGAGTCAACATAGACAGGGCATTCGCAGATTTGGGAGTGAGTATTAATATGATACCCTATACCTTTATCAAAAGTTGAGGTTATGAGATGTTAGTAAAGACGGTCGATAGAACAGTCCATCAACCTAAGGGTATTATTAAGGATGTGCAAGTACAAGTTGATAATTTTACTTTTACCACAGACTTCTATATATTGGATATTAGAGAAGATGTAGAAACCCCTATGGTCTTTGGAAGACCATTCTTGCCACTGCTCGCTCAATCATTGATGGTGATTAGGGGGTGGGGGGAGGGGGGAACTAACTCTAAGGGTAAGTAAGCAACAATAACCTTCAAAGTGTTAAAGAAAGACAACAATCCTCTTTACCTCCAACTAATGGAAAGGAACCCAAACCTTGAGGGAAATGGGAAGATATTGCAGATCTTGGGAGTGCCTTCAGAAAGACATGATTGCATAGAAGAAGGCAAAATAAAGAGAGCCATAAGGAAGGTGGAATCAAGGGCATGGTAGCTAATGCGCAAATTGTTAGATTAATGACTGCACTGTCATTGCACCACTCATTTGTACCACCATGAGCAAAAGAAAAGCGTCGAGCTATCGGCATTAAAAGAAGCACTGTATGGGAGGTAACCCATGGAATTTTAATTTCCTTAAATTGTCTTTAAAAAGTTTGAATTCTGTAGTTAGGTTATTTCATTTTCAAATAAAATCGGAAGGCATAGGGCGTCAACGTGAATTCTATGATTGATGAAGTAAGCAAAGAAAGATAAAAGAGCTACAAGGAGTTAAGAAGGGATTTTGGAAAGTGGAGAAGGATAGAAGAAGAAGAAAAATTAAAATTGGTGAAAAAATTATCGGCCACGATCGTGGCCTACAATCAGGTAAAAATGACAGACACACGCATTTCACTTAAAATTTTACCATTTTACCATCCAATCATCTATCAATACATTTCTAATTGCATTATTTCACCCACTTTTATTTTTACTTTATCTCTTTAAGCTTTATCACTCCAATCACTCTCACTTTACTCTACAAAATTTAAAACCTCCAAATTTCTTTCGACTTTCACTGACTCACAAGCTAATATGCCGCTAATCAAGCAAAGAGTAAAGCGTGATCAATCAGCGGGGCAAACACAAGTCTCGGGACAAGAGAAGAGGAACAGAGCAGCTGATTATGGGGCGCCTTTCCTAATCTTCTCGCATGAGAAAGGTACTCATTTCCATTCCCTTTGTAGTAAACAAATTATTGTTCCAAAATATTTTCTCTTTGAATTTCCTTCAATTCAATCTTGTTTATGTGAATTATGGTTCCAAGTTCTATTCAATCTTGTTTATGTGAATGTCCTTTAATTCTATTACCCTTTTTAATTATCTTGACCATACTTATACCTAAGCCTTATTGCATCTTATTTAAAAGAGCTTTTGATTTTTATTTCTCCTGACCATACCTATACCTAAACCTCATTACATCCTATTTAAAAGACCTTTTGATTTTTATTTCTAGTTTACTTATAAATGGTGGAGATGTGATTTTATTACTAAACATTTTGAGTGCATTGAGTGAATCCTTTATAGGGATGTGGAATTTGTGCCTTTGAGTTCAAAAAGGTTATCAATATGACTGTTATTGATTTAACTTATGGAAGTTGGTTCTATGATAACTTAAATTTAATTATATGCTAATTTGATTTATATGATATCATGATTTAGGATGTGGATGGATAGGCTAAGGTTTATAAGGGGTGGATATTTTTAAGACTGATGATTTCAATTATGATTTTCTAGAGGACTAGCAAAAGCTTAATTGTGGGATTGTTTGATAAACAATTAATGTACTATGTTTTTATGCTCACATTGAGTGTTTTTTGCTTGTTATTTGAGAGTTTTACTCTCTTTTTTGTACTTATTGTTTTAAGTGTGTTTTCAAGTCTCAATTTCCTTCATAGATCAAAAGGCGGAGAATTTAGGATAAATCATGACATAATAATTAGAAGTACTATGGAGATACATGCTCGTGTGAGTATATATACACCCATGTGATTAACATACACGGCTATAGAAAGGGACCGTGTAAGAGACTATAAAGGTGTAAAGCTTCAAAGACACTATTTTTACTTGTGTGGAGATCATGACCATGTAAATAATATACATGACAATTTTCTATGCCTGTGTAAGCTACTGATAAAGTGTAAAATCATGTTATTGAAGTGATTTTGAGATACAAGATCACTCACATAATTTTGTCACTAATTGTGTAAAATTTGAAAACCCTAATTTCATAATATAAAAGGCAATTATAAAGAGGAGAGAAGGAAGCAACTAAAGTCAGAACTTAAAGCCAAATTTAGAGTTAAAGTCACGATTATGAATGTAGGAAGAGGAAAACATGAAACTTATTTCAACAGATCTGATAGAGAGCAACCTTTCATCAAGGATTCAAGGGGATTTCATTAGAGAAAAGAGCGATATACATATCTTTGGATTCTTTTGTTTTTAATTATTCTTTTGAACTTTTTATGATTTTTTTGATTATTCAATGTTTGATTTCACATTATTAAGATTGAGAAATCCTCTTGTATGAATAGATCTACTATAAGTGGAAGGGGGTTATATGCAAACCTAGAGATAGGTCAACATAAATCCTCTAGATTAGGGACAAAATTGATAAAGAGTTTCACAAATCGATAATGCTATCTTAAGGGTTTTAACTAGAAGGAGGTTTTAGTTAATCAACCAATGATTAGTTATTAATATTTATAGGAAAGATATTAACATAAGATAGGAATTTTCATGATCCAATGTTTAATAATTGAATTGCATGATAAATTATTAACATATAAGAGACCTTAAGGGAATTCATTACCTAGGTACTATCTATTTGATATTAGATTAATCTTTGTGTTATATTTGTCTTGATTTACTATTATGTTAAGTTATAGCTTAGTTTTAAATTAAATCATCATCTTATTCGATGATTGGATAATAGAAAAATGGTTATTACTAGTAGTTGTAGTCTTCATAGGATGGACTCATACTTACCAATGCTAGCTACAACTATACTGTGCACTTATGGATTTATAACATATAAAATATCATGCATCAAACATAGAGAAGTTGTCTCCTAACTAGTGTTGTTGCAAGAGTGGTATGCCTGAATGAGAATCCTATATCTCTAAACAAAATTAGATTTACAAATATTTTTGTTCAAGTATATTTGAGCAAAGTGCTTCTAGAAAAACTAGAAATTATAAGATTAAATAATGGGGGGTTTTAGTACTAACAAAAATCAACCTAAGCTATTAGTGAAAGCTAATGCTTCAAAATGAGATAAAACTTAGATGAATACTTGGAAAAAAATTTATAAGTATATATAAGGAACTTTTAGGTGAAGAACTACCAAAAGTATTGATTTAAAAGGCTAAAAAAAGTTAGCTCGGAATTCATTCCCACTTCAACGACTTGTGCTGAGGATCAGACTAACTAATATGTTCCTAATTCTGTAGCAATAGAAAAAATTAGTACTACTGAATAAGGAAATAGAGAAAGTTTGTTCAAGAAAAAGAAAAGAGGAAGTCAAAAAGGGAAAAAAAGTTTAGGTTTGTAAGATTATTTTCTTATAATATGATCCTCATTAGAATATTAGGGGATTGAAGAATCCCTAAAAATAACAAGTATTTAAGGATGACTTGTCTTCTTTGAAGCATGCATTAATATGTCTTCTTAAAACCAAAATTATAGCCTTCAATATGCATCCTTACATTTCTTTGGTATTCCAAAATTGGTACTTATTTAATAATATTAGTTACCACCATGACAACAGCATATTAGTAGCTTAAAATCCTAACCAAATTACAATGTTAGTCTTATCTATCTTGAACCAACACATTCATATGTAAGAAAATTGTCTTCTTTTTAATCACAACTCCCAGATAACATTTTTCAATGCCTCAAACAATTCTTTTATCAAAAAGCAAATGTGGTCATATCTTTTAATCATTAAACAAAGCACCTCCCTTCTTTAGATCATTCTCGAGGATTTTAACACCATTTTGTGTTAATATAAAGTATATGGTAATTTCAACAAACTAAGTGATGATAATGAGGATTTTAAGCATTGTGTTAATTTACAAACTTTTCAAACTTAAAATTTGAAGGTAATCTCATTTTTTGGGGTTAAGGTATTAGATGTGGTTTATAATTTTTACCAAAGGGATAATGTTGAAGGAAATTAATAAAATTTATATTACATTGACTATAAAAAATTATAACCCTTCAATATTTAGTAATTACCAGCCTATCTCTTATTGTAACATTATTTACAAAGTCATTTATGAGATGTTGGTGTCAAAACTTGATCATGTTACTTGAATCATCACTAATTATACTCAAAGCATTTTTGTTAAAAGCAAGAAGTATTAGGGATATCATACTTTTAAACTTGTAATTTTTTAAAACTACCATAAAAAGAGCTCAAAATTAAATTGCACTTATGATTAAGTGGAATGGGAATTCCTAATCAATTCATTTGAAGCCTTTCAATTTCCCTAATTTCGTCAAAATGATATCCTAATTAAAGATGGAAATGGTTCTGGTTTGGTTGAGCCCATCGCTAGTCCAACTTGACCAAACCTTAAAGTGTAGCTTGAGTCATGACCAAAATCTAATAGGACTTAACAACATGAATCCACTCAGGCTATTTAAAATAATGTTATTTTGTGATGACAGCATGAATTGTCAAGTCAAGTCTTAGGTTAACCCTAAGGCTTAAGCCCAACTTGAAGCCTGGGTTAACCAGACCTAGCTTGTTGACTTTGGGCCATAATAGGTTAGCTTCGGGCCTCCTGTATAACCCCAACATTTCATAACGCCGAACTATGTAGTCATCATTAATAGTAAACCCTATCTTATGTTTAAAAGGGATAAAAGGCTAAGTTAAGGAGACCCTATCCTTCCTTACCTATTTTATGATTATCATAAAGGTTCTCAACATCCTTATATACAAACATCAACAGATGCAATGACTTTAGGTACCATTACAAATGTAAAAAGTTAAAGCTTTTTAATTTTCCATTTTTAGTTAATTTGATTTTATTTTCTAAAGAAAATATGGCTTTTATTTCTTATTTCACTAAAGTTTTGGAAGACTTAAAAAATTAGTTGGGGCTAACAGTAAACTCTAATAAGAATTATAGATATGTATCATATGATAATTCTTGTTCAACTATGAGACTAGTTTAGTTCATAAGTTTTCAAGAAGGGAAGTTGATTATGAAATATGTGGGAATCCTAATATTGCTTACTAGGCTCACTAATAGAGACTACTATCCTTTAATGGAAATGATGGATAAGAAATTAGATAATTAGAATAATAAATGACTCTATTAGAGTTCACATCTATGTATTCTGATGTCAATTATTAAATCAATTAACAAAAAAATGAAGAATTTTTTACTGGAATGGTGATAAAAACGATGTACCAAAAGCTAAGGCAAAATAGAGAGATGTTTACATTCTGAAAGAAGAAGTTAGCTTCCACATTAAACATGTAAGAGGAATGAACATATGTTGTTATGTAAGCCAATTTAGAAAATTTTCACTCATAAAGATTTCTTATGGATTGAATGACTACATTTTCATTTCTTGAAAGGAAATATTTGATGGGTAGTTAACCCATTTTAGACTTTAAGAAAAATTTTGAATTAAAGAGATAAGAGTCAGGGGAGTGATGAAAGTAATTATATGCAACAGAAAGAGGACTTTTTCTAGCTAGTATGATGATTGGCATTCCCTAGTAGTAACTGTAAAATCACATATGGCTTAGATCAATAATAAAGGGTACTATAGCTAATACCAAGGTGGATGCTTTCATATCTATCAACTATTAGCAATGGTTGATGCAACATTCTAGATTCCTTTTAAGTATCAAAGATAATTTTTTGAATTATCAACTTGACCCTTAAAGCATGATTTAATTATATAGACACTAAATACTGATAGTGCTTTACCAATAAATCTTATTGCTAACTTTTTAAAGGTAATAATCTTAGAGTCACTTGGAGTTTTTAAGTTCCTTGATTCATTCACCACTTACCAAAAGCAAGTTATATACCTTGGTTTTTTTATTAAGGGAAATTTGTGGACTTAGGACTAGATATCCTTCATTCCTTTGGAAATAGGAGTTGTTTTCTATGCCCTTATGATTTGGAAGCACATAACCACCTATTGTTTGACTGCTTTTTCTCAAGGTTTATATAGCAACAAATTCTTGTGAAGTTTAAGTCCAATTACATTGTTAATGATTGAGAGTCAGCCGTTCATTGGATTTCCTCTACAAAATGCAATGGAAGCCTTATCCTTAAATTACCTCTGAGTTGTATGATATACATAAAATGAGAGGAAAAAAAATGTTAGAACCTTTAACAGAAGTTCTATAACTATATAATAAACTACTATTCAATTTATTCAATGGACAAAAAAAATTTGAAAAAAGATTTATAATATTGTTTATTTGTTTCGATGACTTGTAGTCGAGGTTTTTTAACTTCCTCTTAACTCTCAATTAAGGAAAATGCCTTCCTACAATTTTATTTTTCCTTTTCTGCTGATTTTTATACTTTAGAGGTTTTTGTCTAGTATAGGCTTTCTATTGGCCATTTCCTTTTTGTTTTAATATATTTTTCTTTCAAAACAAATATTGAGTTTACATTCAGTAGTTAATTTAATATATAATAATTGAGACTCTAAATTTGGTGGTCAACAAATTACTTGACTTTTAATTTCTTTTTTAGACAAAATAACTCTTTTAGGTAAATAAGATGCTCTGATCTCGTACATTAACACAAGATTTTTTTCAGGAGAATTTAAGAAAACTAGAAAAATCTTATAGCGCAAGTTGGTCTTATAGGGGTTGCTAGTAAGAGGTGATCAAACTACATTAAAAGATGGTAACTTTATCTTATTATCATCACCTATGCTTTTAGTATAAACATCTTTTTGTTCGAAAATTAACTATGATCCAATCACAGGCACAAAAATAATAATTTTTACAATTTTCAGATAGGATATCTTTAATTGAATAACTTGAAAAATATGAATCACAAATAAAAGGGTTGAAATGTACATGATTTAGATTCTTGCATAAAATTTTATTCTCTAACTATCAACCACATGTTGCTCACGTATCTAGCCTTTAGTAGTATTATAGGGTAGAGAAAAAATAACTCAGTACTTGCGAGGAAAAGGTAAGAGTACTAGTTATACCTTTCTCCTATTTATAGGGGAAAAAAACAAAAGGAGTATCTTTCATATTAAAAATAAACTTCTTAATTATGATTAAAATAAAACTATAATTATAATTATAATATAATTATAATAAAATTAAATATCTTACATTTGATTCATATATTTTCTCAAACTTTACAATTAAGTCTAAATTAGTTTAAATTGAATTTTCTTTTTATTTAATCTTTTATGTGTAACCCATTAGGTTCCTAATTTATTGGAAATGATTAAAATTTATAATTATAATTTGAAATTAATTAGAATTAGATAAATTAAAACACCTTTTAATTTATCTTTAATTCTCTAATTAAACGATTCATAATCATATATCAAAATTGACATTTAGCAATATGTTATGACTACCTAAATATTAGAAATGTTAAAGTAGTTTGACTCAGTATGTCCATATATGATTATAATGTATAAGTTAATCCTTTTGTCATCCAATGTTCTAATTGGACATAAAGTATAGATATAGTATCTTGTCTTTTAAAATATAATTATATTAATTCTTGCTAATTAGTAATTGATTTATAATTGATATTTGAAAATATCTTTTCAAATCTTAATTCATTCTGAACAGACAATTCCTTAAATCGCTACTAATTAAGAAAAATGAAACATTATCTTTAATTACTTTAAAATCACGAATCCTTTATTGACTTACCCATCTACCTCCATATGATTCATAATGTATCTATGTAATACCGACTGAGTTATCATAATAAATAAGATAAGTCACAAGCATTATGAAAACACAGTAATTCCTAAATACTTTGGTAATCTTAAGTCCAATGATCAATTATACAATTACCATAACGATATAATCCACAGACACATAACTAATATTTCATTTTCAAATCCTGAAAATGGACTCAGTTCAGTGAACTTATTCTCTAATAAATACTCTCACGTTTGTTTAAATATCTCTATGTTTTAATTTATGAGATCAATTACTTTCTTCATAAGAAAGAAACACAACATTTATTAGTTTTACTTTTTTATCAACATTCCTTCTTAATGAAATTACAACTACGAACAATTTAGAAAAAATATATAAATGTAAATTAAATCTCATAATTATGATCTCATCATAATTTCAATTGCATAATAATTATTCTAAAAATTTTACTTTTAATATTAAAACATAAAATATAATTAACAAAATACATAAAGATAAATATTATCTTTGTTTAATTATCTCATAAAATCTACAATCAAATGATTGGTTGTAGGATATATACCAATACTTTTCACTTGTTAACTATGCATGATAAACTAATCCACTAGAATCTTATTCAAATTTTGTTGGAATTATGCCCATGACCCAATCGTTATGTAATAGATTGAACACTTTAGTTTTGTAATTATTAATTTTGATT
>JAOSBP010000006.1:27796219-27808065 GCA_027563825.1 Erythroxylum mucronatum | reverse complement strand
TCCGGGTGGAGTATGAGTGGACGCCCAAGCGGTGTGCCACGTGTGGTGTCTTCGGTCACTCTTGTGCCACTCCGCCTCCGGCAGCGCCTCTCGCCCCCTCTAGTGCGCCGGCCCCCGACCCATGCCCTAGTGCTTCGGCTGTTCCTGTGTTTCTTCGGCGGTGTCTTCGGCGCTCCCGACCTGCTTCTCCAAAGCTCCAGACTAGTCCGCCTCCCGCCTCTAGTCCTGCCCCGGCAACTGCTTCTCTAGTGATCCAGACTAGTCCGCCTCCCGCCTCTAGTCCTGCCCTGGCTATAGCCATGTTGATTTCCTCACGCCCGCTTCCCGGTTCTCTAAGCCCGATATGCACCCGTAGCCCGGCTTTGGTTCCCGAGCTGCCATCCACGCCTAGTCCGTTGCCCTGTGTCCTGAGTTCGAAGGCCTCTATCCCTCGCAGCATCCACCGGCCTCGATCTGTTGGCACTTTTGATGCTTATTTAGCTCCTGATGATCTCCTTCCTGATCGGCAGTTGGACTCTTAGGGGCTTTCCTGGTCCCTTCTCTCCGCAAGCAGTTTGCACATGGCCTCTGCCTCCTGGTCTTGGATTCCGGTGTCCCCTCTCCAGCGGCACTCCTGGTGACTTCTCTCATAGTGGTTTTCTACTTATTTGTGAGCCGTCTGTGGCTTTTGCTTTCGTTATTTAGGAGAGCCGTTTGTGGCTTCTTCTTTTTGCTTTGCGAGCCGTCTGTGGCTTCTTAGGTTCTCTACCTTTGTATATAAACTCCTTTTTCTTTTTTTCTTAATATATCTACTGATTTACCAACCAAAAAAACAACAAACAAACAAACAAGCCTATTTTCTGCAATCTTCAAGCACATAACGCTGAAAAAACACGATTGTCAATCGGCCTAAAGCCACTGCTTGTTTTCGTTCTATCTTGTAGAACATAATATAAGATTAGAAGAAAACAAAAGGCTAACGTTGAAATGATCCATTACCACTTCTCATCCTAAATAGAAAATCTGATCAAAGTTTTTGTTCGAACTCGAATTCACAGTTGCCAAATAACAATAATTTAAATAGCACATAAATATATAATTTTTTTTATTATAAGAACTTTCTCATAAATTAAAATTCTACTCTTGTGATATTGTACTTTATTTAAATGCTTATTTCCATTGAAAATTTTTATTAGATCCAATTAATTAATGATATATTACACAGAAAGGAAACAAGGTTGTCTTTTAGTTCCCTAGAAATTTGTTGTCTTTTAGCCTTCCTCTATGAGTTGATCATATGGTTACGGAATACGAACACATATGAGAACATGTTTAGAACCTTGAAATCTTCTATGCTCGCTTTACTTTATAACTTTAAAAGAGTATTTTTATACATTATTCCAGTTCATTTCAGGTTGTCAGTAGAAGTAGAACTAAACCATATCCCAATAATTACTTATAATTTTTTAAAAAATAGATTCTGAAATTACAATGAAACACAAAATTGACAAACCTTAGTATATCATCATTGCATTAATTGACTCTTGGGCAGGTGAACAGGAAGATCGTAGAGAGGACTAAGAAACAAAAAATTGGGTTGACAATTGTCCCTACTAATTGCTATAAATAACGCAACGTACACGTCTGGGATATGTACTGAGAAGACATTATAATAGAATTGAAGAGAGCTAATTCTTGAGATCGAGATGGAGTCTGCAGGAAAGCTAAAGGACGTAGAATTGATGAATATTGAAGAAGAAGGAGCAAAGGCTGATCCTAAGGGACCTGATGTCAGTAATTCTGCACATTCTGTTGGCCACGGTATATACATGCGTCAAGCTTAATTTCTTATTCATTTGTGCAACTATCCAACATCTAAATCTATGCATAATCGCCGGATTTTCTTGTAGGCACTATATGGTTCTACTTCTATGAAAGATATGTTGCGTGTTGATATTCATAACTATTTCCGAACTCTCTTATTAACAACTTTTATGGTTCATTAATGAGGGGACCTGAATTTACGTAATCTGGGCCTGCAGATTCATGGCAACAAGTGGGATTCATGCTGGTGACAGGTTTCAACTGTGGTTACATACTGAGTTATTCAAGTCTGGTAATGGTACCTTTGGGATGGAAATGGGGTACAATAATCCTACTTATCTTCGGCCTCTACAGTGCTTATGCTAACTGGCTCTTAGCTGCGTTTCATTTCATTGAAGGCAAGAGGTACATCAGATACAGAGACATTATGGGGTTTGTCTTCGGTGAGAAAATATCTATCATATCATTTATTCTCGGTCTGAACCATATAACAAATATACAAAAAGTGTGTGATATAGGACGCTTTTTGGTTTCCATCTTTGTGCAGGGAAATATTTCTATTACATGACATATATTAGCCAATTTTCGTCTTTTTTTCTCGCGAACATGGGTTTCATTCTCCTTGGAGGAAGAGCTCTGAAGGTATCAGTAAATTGATTGCACGTACTATTGTATAATTGTTTGCATATCTCCATCTCTTTTAGGTGTCTGCTAATGGCTGTAAAATACACATGCTTTCGATATACAGGAAATGCACTTGGTTCTCAGCGACTCTCCATGGAGGCTACAATATTACATCATTTTCACTGGACTGGCCTTTTTCTTATTCGCATTTTTTATCCCAACAATGTCCGCTATGAGGACCTGGTTGATGGTCTCTGCTGTTATCACTTCAGTTTATGTCATCCTCCTTATCATTATGGTTGTTGATGATGGTACATAGTTGCGCTGTTCCAATCCTCAAAAGCTCGCAAAGTACTTTTAGCTTCACCATTGTTGGCGTTTGCTTTATGCATAGCTTACATTTTCGTCACTTTCTCAATAAACAGGACGATCTGATAAAAGCAGGAGCTACGAGGTTGGTGGAAGTCAAGTGGGCAAAATGTTCAATGCTTTTGCTGCTATTTCTGCCCTCATCGCTGCCAACTCTGGAGGGTTGCTACCTGAAATCCAGGTAGAGGAATAGCAAAACTTGACAAAAGCATATGTAAGGATTAGATAAAATGTTAACAATGTTTGGTTTCAATGTGAAATGGTCATGTTCTTGGCTGTGCAGTCAACTTTACGACAACCGGCAGTGAAGAATATGAGAAAAGCTTTGTTAATCCAGTTCACAGTAGGAATCTTCTTTTATTATGGTGTGACGGTAGTTGGATACTGGGCTTACGGTTCAGCAGTTTCATGGTACCTCCCACAACAGATTTCCGGTCCTAGTTGGGTGAAGATTCTAATAAACGTTCTAGTGTTCTTGCAATCGATAGTCTCCCAAATGGTATGTTCTGTATACTTCTCATTATTTTAATTTCTTAATACTTTATATATATCTAACAAGTTAAATAAATCTTCTATTAGTATTCGCAGCATTTTTTTAATTTTCTTATAATAAAAAAGTAATAATTATTTTTTGAAGATGTACTGACTAAATCTTTAATTGATCAATAATAACAATAGACAAAATACAAAACTTTGTGATTAGTACTAAATCCTTAAAATTTTTGGGACTCAAACCGAAAGCCTTTAGTCATCTCCCACTATTAACTGAATCACCTCTATGAACTATTTGTGTACTCCACTAAAATCTGTCCCATTACATCAAGGGCGGAGACTGCGAAATCACGAAGCTCGAGTTGTAGGTGAGTTAGCAGGGGAATCTTTTGATTTAAGTGAAGTTATAAGTTTAAATTACTCTTGTGTATATAGCTGTTTAAAATTTGGATCAAAATTTTGCCTCTCGTAAGAGATTTACTAGGTTCAAGCGAAAGATTAATTTGAGTGTAAATAAAAGTGTCTTAAACTATTCTAAAACAGCCCGTAGAAAAAAGAAAGAAAGAAAAAGACTTATTTGATTTTTCCGTTTAATTTCCTTTACAATTTCGATGGCTTATCAATAAATTCAGACTTTTGAGGTATGTGTCAGTCACTTCAGGCCTCTATGTTTCCTGAAAATGAAGCACACTTCTTATTAGGTGGGACTTGCAGACCATTAATTATTTGGCTTAAAAGCAGGGTTTACTATTTGGTACGAAGAGGTGTTGATCTGTCTTTATCTTTTGTGTTCAACTAGAAAGATTCCACCACATTCACCTTATAAACTAGGAGCATATCTTAACACCACATATTTTTGTCCTTCCTTTTTGCTTAATGCATGAG
Source organism: Erythroxylum mucronatum (assembly GCA_027563825.1). NCBI lineage: Eukaryota > Viridiplantae > Streptophyta > Magnoliopsida > Malpighiales > Erythroxylaceae > Erythroxylum > Erythroxylum mucronatum. The sequence continues at coordinate 27,803,892 of JAOSBP010000006.1, read as the reverse complement.
GTAGACTACTAAAAAAGAAAAGACAATTCTTATATGGTGACTGAAACCAATTGAAACTAATAATACAGACGTTCGTTGCACCGATTCATGAAGCACTTGATACCAAGTTCCTGGACGCGAAAGAGAAATTGCATTCAAGCAAAAATGTGAAGGGTCTATTCCTCCTTCGTGCTCTCTTCTATGCAGTAAACACCTTCGTCACAGCAGCTTTTCCTTTTATGGGAGACTTCGTCACTTTGATTGGATCTTTCTCATTCGTTACTCTCACCTTTGTCTTTCCAAGCATGATTTTCCTCAAGGTAATTAAAATTACTAGCCTAGGCCGTAGACAGCAAAACTTCCAACTGTTTAATTTTTGTGAGCAAAAGAGTTGTTCTAATGCGACTTCAACCTTTTAGAAGGCAAATACGTATACAAATTACATATTATTTCTAGAAGCAAGTCAATCGCCGGCACTCTGGCCTTAATATATGGATCAGTCCATAGTCTCTGAAGTAACTTATACTTTACACTATCATAATTTTCAAAGTTAATGCAAACAGCATAGATCTTTCTTTAAGTAAATATTACAGGTGTCTCTATGAATTGTACTCAAAAAGAAAAATAGGATCAGATATTACTTAATTAAGAATTTGATTTGATTATACTGAACATGCATGCTTGGTTTGATCTGAGTGCCACAGGTAAAGGGAAAGACAGCAAGAATAGAGAAGAAGCTATGGCATTGGTTTAACGTCGTTGCCTTTTCCCTGCTTACAATAGCAACCACAATTTCTGCTGTTCGCCTAATCGTTAAGGACGTTACACAATACAGCTTCTTTGCAGACACATGAGCATACGAAGAGTTCAGGCAGCAATCTTATAATTTCTCCGTCACTCTTAAAGACAATGTTTACAGGAGGATCAAGATATAGATTTCCACAATATTCTTGATGGAAAAAACTAAAATTTAAAACATTGTTCTATATTGAATATTTTCCCAATTATAACATAATGTCGCACGTTATATTGTAAAAAGTTGATTTAAGTTAAAAATCAACGGTTAGATAATTTTAGATATAATAAATTCTCTTGTCTATTTTATGTTAGAGATGTTTTGTCAATTCCTTTAAATTTTAAATAAGAAAAAAGAAACTCATTTTGTTAATGCGGAGGAGAATGTTGAAAGTAGCCACTAAACAAAATAAAACTGTAAGTGATTTAATACAATGGTTGATTAGATTTGTGTTTTGCTTTAATTTTATAGACTTAAGCATTAAGTTGGAAAACAAATCAACGATAATTGTTTTAGTTTCCTAACACGAATTGGACTCTACCTTGAAACTTCTTTAAAAGACTAATTAATCACTGAGTGAGTGTTCTCACAAAGTTACAGGCCACCTTATTCTTGAAAAATGTTACCCATTCAAATGGCAGTCATTACGAGTATTATGACTTATAGTGACTAATAAAAAATAATTTATAATATATACAGATAATTTAGTCATTATATATAATAATAATTATAAGAGCTATTAAAATGACAACTATATGGAATTAGGTTTTTGAAAGAACAAGTTTAAGAATTATCATTTGTTGGTCATTATGATTAACATTGACGAAAGTACTTATGCATGCTAACAACAAAAGAATTGTGAATCATAAGAGTAATTTAGTTAATATAAACAATAATAGTCATAAGAGTCACTAATAATAATGATCATGTAGTTAGCTAGGTCCTTCAATTCAAAAAATATTTGAGAGTCATCATTTTAGTGGTTATTATAATCATTATGACCAATATTAATTGAGGTATCCACGTATACTCGCAAATAGATAGTCATCACTTTAGTGGTTGTTATAATTATTATAACTAATATTACCTAAAGTACTCATGTATATTAACAAATAATTTATAACATAAAATGTAATTAAGTTAATACAAAAAATAGTAGCAAAGGTTTTTGCATCGAGTAAGGAATTCTATGGAATAATTCTTAAAACTGTGCGTTCAAATAAGCAAACTGTACAATAGCACATCAAATCCTCTGTTCCAGTTACAGTGTTCTAACTCTGTTCTATTAAATCTCTATAAATTTATCTAGTGTCTACATAAATGTGTAGATGAGATTTAATAAAACAGAAATGGAATACCGTAACTGGGGTCTACATAAATGTGTAGATAGGATTTAATAGAACATGATAGGAACACCATTACTAGAACATGAGATTTGATCCCCTACAATAGAGTATCACAAACTGGAAATTTCTCATAAGTGTATGATACGTACCTCATCCAAACTGCAATTTAATATTTTAAAAAAAATTAGAACATAGTTTTATTAAAATATTTAAAATTATATTGTCTTAAATTTCTATTTATTGTAATAAAAGTATTATGTAATTTATTGTTAAGTATATGATAAAATTTAGATAATTGTTTGTATAAGATTTTAATAATTAATTTTTAAAATAATTTAATAATAATATAGAAGAAATTTTTAAAAATTTTAAAATATTTTTGAAACATAAGTATATTTTGAGAAAATCTATACAACTCATGAATTTTGGATATTTTACCCTAAATATATCACGGCAAACCAATAATTCCCTTTTATATACATCTGTAGTGTTAAGTTGCAATTAATTCCCCGTGAGAAGCATATGCATATGCAGCTCAGTTGCGGCGATCACAAGTATAACTCGATCGTTAAGTTCTTTTTTTGGTGGAAAGTGAAAGGAATACTATATATAAAGACTACATTATTACAATGAGTTCAAGAGAGCACTTGCCCACAAAAAACACAGAAGATACAAAGGAACAAGTTGGAAATTAATCTTCAAATGCCATCTATGTTTAATGTCAGGGGCTAGATAGAGTTATAAATTTTTAGCTATTAAGGCGGCTCTGATCCAATTAATAATGTTTTCAACAAACTGGTATTTATCCACTTCAAGGTTAGAACATCTTCGGGAGTTATGCTCCTTCCAAAGGGAATATATAGTAGTGGTAAAAAATAGCCTGATAAAGTACCTCATTTGGCAATTGGCATACTTTTCTTAGAGCATCGGATAGCCCACTCCAATGTGTACTCCTAAGTTTAAGGACATACATTACTTGTAACCATGTATAGAATCCTGCTCCAGAAAGCCTTTGAGTAGCTACAACAAAAAAAGAGATGATCCCTATCTTCTGCAACCAATTTACATAACTCAGAAGTTCTATCCACAGCCCCATGCCATTGACTCTTTGTTTTGAGTCTGTTCTTTATCGCAAGCCACGGAATAAATGAGGCTTTGGGTAGAATGGCATGATGCCAAAGAAGAGAAGACCAAGGGACTTTAAGCAATCCTATTGTAAAATTTTGATGGCAAGACTTATTGGAGAACTTACCACTAGAATCAAGCACCCAAATGATAGATTCATCTGTCTACCCATTATCCAAATGGGGGAGATGGAGAGCCAAGGAATCAAATCCCCGAGGATTACCCCTCCATTTTCCATTGAAAAGTCGTGCTAAAGTTTAAATTGGGTCCGAGAACCTCTTGCAAGCTTCCCCAAAATCTTGAAGTGAATCGAGGATCCTTGTCAGAGAATATTAAACCTGGAACCCCATGTAATCTTACTATCTCATCAATATACTTCTTGGCTAGCACATGCAGAGAGTCAGTTTGCTTAATTGCCAGGAAATGGGCTGACTTCGTCAACTGATCAACAATGACCCATATGGCATCGTGCTTCCTACTAGTCTTAGGCAAACCCATTAGAAAGTCCATCGTTACCCTTTGCCACTTCCACTCAGGAATGGACAATGGCCTTAACTTGCCCGAAGGTACCTGGTGCTCAGCTTTCACTTGCTGACATACTAGACACTTGCTCACATATTCTACTACATCCCTCTTCATGCCTTTCCACCAGAAATGTTCTTTCAGATCTCTGTACATCCTGGTGCTACCTGGGTGCATGGCATAAGGTGCATTATGTGCCTCATCTAATATTTCATCCTTTACTTCCTTGACATTCAGGATACAAAGTCTATTTCCCACAACCATAAGTCCATCCTCCCTCACTTCCACTTCCGACTTCTTGCCATTCTGAATTTCTTCTCGGAGATTGCTCAATTCTGCATCCTGAGCCTATAACTCCCTAACCTTCTCTCTGAGTATTGGTCTTACTATGAAGTTAGCAAGAATGCAATTTGGTTCGCCCTGTTTCAAACTTATCTTAAGCTTGGCCATCTCTTCTAACAAAGGCAAATAAACTGTCTGAACATGGGCTATTGATGATTTTCTACTTAAGGCATCTGCCACTACATTCGCCTTTCCTGGATGGTACTCAATTAACAGGTCATAATCCTTAAGTAACTCTAACCACCTTCTTTGTCTCAAATTCAATTCCTTTTGGTTCAACAAATACTTAAGATTTTTATGATCGGTGAAAATCCTCGTTTGAACTCCATACAGATAATGTCTCCAAATCTTCAGGGTAAAAACTATTGCTGCTAACTCCAGATTGTGGGTCGGGTAATTCATTTCATAAGGCTTTAGCTGTCGGGAGGCATAAGCTATTACCTTATCTTCTTGCATCAACACGCAACCTAAACCCTTCATCGAGGCATCACTGTATACTGTATAACCCTTATCTCTAGTAGGCAAAATCAAAACTGGAGCACTTGTTAGTCTGCACTTGAGCTCCTCAAAGCCCTTCTGACATTCCTCACTCCAGACAAAATTTTGATTTTTTCTCAATAGCTTGGTCATCGGAGTAGCTATCATAGAGAATCCCTCAACAAATCTCCTATAATATCCTGCCAAACCCAGAAAACTCCTCACCTCTGTCATTGTCTGGGGTGCGTGCCAATTTGCCACTGCTTCAACCTTCTTTAGATCAACATGTATCCCATCTTTCGAAATTACATGCCTAAGGAATATCACTTCATGAAGCCAAAACTCACATTTGCTGAATTTGGCATAAAGATTCCTCTCCCTCAAAGTCTGCAACACAATCCTGAGATGCTCCTCATATTCCCCTTCACTCTTGGAATATACTAGAATGTCATCGATAAACACCATGACAAACTGATATAGATATTCCTTAAAGACATATTCGTAAGATCTATAAAAGCAGCTGGAGCATTGGTCAAATCAAATGGCATGACCAAAAACTCATAATGCCTATATCGAGTCCTGAAGGTTGTCTTGCTTACATCAGACTCCTTGACTCTGAGCTGATGATAGCCTGACCTGAGATCAATCTTGGAGAAGACCCTTGCTCCCTGCAGTTGGTCAAACAGATCATCTATTCGTGGCAGAGGATACTTGTTCTTAGTGGTCACCTTGTTGAGCCTCCGATATTTGATACACATACGCCATGTTCCATCCTTCTTCTTAACAAACAAAACCGACGCTCCCTAAGGTGACAAACTCGGCCGTATATATCCCTTGTCTAACAGTTCCTCCAACTATTCCTTAAGCTCCTTCAACTTAGCTGGAGCCATTCTATAAGGTGGTATCGAGATAGGTGCGGTTCCAGGAATCAAGTCAATGGCAAACTTGATTTCCCTCACCGGTGGCAAACTAGGTAAGTCCTCTGGAAACACATCTGGAAACTCCCTCACAATCGAAAAATATTCTAACTTCCCTTCATTCCCATTAGTGTCCACAACATGTGCTAAGAAGGCTTCACACCTTTTTCCCATCATCCTGTTAGCTAACAAAGCAGAAATGATTCTTGGTGATGGTGTTTTCCTGTCTCCTTTGAAAATCACCTTCTCACCTTTGCCCATGTCAAATTCCACCTCTTTAAGGCTACAATCTAACTTTGCATGATACTTATCCATAACATTCATTCCCAGTATGATATCTAGCCCCTTTAACTCTAGGGGTAGCAAGTCCACCACCAGTCGAGTACCCTCGATGAAAAGCTCACAATCTTTATACACTTGACTTATAATCACATGCCTCCCTAGAGGAGTGCTAACAATTAAAGGACTTCTTAGTGGCATCAGAACAACATTATGTAATGTCATGTTTCCAAAAACGAATGAATGCGTGGAGCTAGAATCAATCAATACATATACAGTAGAATTAAGTAACCGAGCCATACCTGTGACAACTTCAGGGGTGGCCACAGCTTCCTCTCTAGTCATAGAAAATACTCTAGCTTGTGCCTGACCCCTTGGCCTCCCTGGAGGAATAGTCTTCTTTGTCGTTCCAGAGCTACCCACCTTTGTGACTGGTCTGGTTCCCACGGTTTCTGCTCTCCTTGGGGCTTGCACCTGGAACCCCTCTTGCTTGGTTACTTGGGGACAGTCTTTGATCAAGTGTCCCTTCTCTCCACATCGAAAACATGCTCCAATTAGCTTAAAGCATTCTCCTTTGTGAAGCTTTCCACAATGCTCACATTGAGGGTTAGTGTATTTGCTCCTCCCTGTCCTTCTAGTGCGTCCTACACTTGAGGCTTGCCCCGAGACTGCTCTTGTCTGCTTGTTCTTGATAGGACCACTACTCCCAACTTCACTCTGAGTATGGAAACTCCTTGTACTCCTCTCATGCCTTGGAGTACTCATGCCCTTTTTAGTAGATTGCTCCCTATTCTTCCTCTTTCTGCTCACTTCATTTATGATATTCTCCAGCTTCTCAGCCTGGAGTGCAGCATCTACCAACTGCTGGTAGTCACAGAAATTATGGATCAGGACTTTCTCCTTGATCCCTAGGTGCAATCCTCCCTCAAACTTGTGGTACTTATCCTCCTCATTAGCAACAATGTAGGCCACATACTGGGAAAGCTGGGTGAACTTCAGCTTATACTCACTCACACTCATATCCCTCTGGGTGAGATTCAGAAACTCCATGGCTTTCTCTTGAATGTACACACTGGAGAGATACTTCTTCCTGAACACTTCCACAAAATCTCTCCATGTCAGCACTGGAGGTATAACTTGACTATGGGGCACTGATTCCCACCAGTGGAGTGCATCCCCCTGCAGCAAGCTTACTGCATAGTCCAGTTTCTCTGCATCATTGAACTTCATTTGAGTTAGGACCCTCTCTGTCCTCTTCAGCCATGCTTCATCCTCTTCAGGATTGGTGGTTCCATCAAAATCCACTGCTCCGTACTTGCGAAGTTTATCATACTGTCCACTCCTATCCACTGGAGTTGGCATTGGGGCTTGTGATCCTTGGCCCATGGCATAAGTGAAAACCTAGGCAAAGGCTTGAAAGAACTGCGGGTCTATAGGATTCACTTGAGGCATAGGAGGAGGAGGCGGTGGCACTTCATGTTGCACACTAGGTGCCTCAGAATTAGGAGTAGAATGTGTCCCCGCATCTTGTGGGACATAGGATTCATCTGTGCTCCCTTGGCAAGAGCCAGATTGAGCTAGAGCTCCCCGAGTTCTCCTTCGAGGCTGCATTTTTCACTCCTTCAATAGAAAACCATTGAAAATCTTTAATTTATGCAAAACAAATTTCAAAGTACATAAAATAGTTCAAATCGTATAAAACAATTTCAAATCATTAGAAACAAATTAAAGCTTTCATGTCTTAAGCTACTTATTTCATACTTAGGATACTTCAAAACCTAGTCCCTAACTTGGACCCAAACCTAGTCGCTCTGATACCATAATATGTTGGAACATCGTTTCCGGAGCCCAACATCCAGAGTCCTAAACCTTGATCTTATTACCCTGTAG